>CAJHNH020000085.1:267511-328001 GCA_905116865.2 Candidula unifasciata | reverse complement strand
CCCTCCTATAGTTGTGACAGGGATAAGGGGGCATATACAGTCAGCAGTCAACAAATATTGGGGTAAGGGGGCATTTACAGTCATCAGTCAACAATTATTGGGATAAGGGGGCATATACAGTCAGCAGTCAACAAATATTGGGATAAGGGGGCATTTACAGTCATCAGTCAACAAATTTTGGGATAAGGGGGCATTTACAGTCATCAGTCAACAAATATTGGGATAAGGGGGCATATACAGTCAGCAGTCAACAATTATTGGGTAAGGGGGCATTTACAGTCATCAGTCAACAATTATTGGGATAAGGGGGCATTTACAGTCAGCAGTCAACAAATATTGTGGTAAGGGGGAAATACAGTCAGCAGTCAACAAATATTGGTACACTATCCCTCTCTATACGCGATCTCGGCTTACGCGTTTTAGTTATAACGGGATTTTTGAGCTGTTGGGGTTGGAGGGTGAGGAGGTAAAGGGTGAGGTGTTGGGGTTGGAGGGTGGGGCGGTAAAGGGTGAGGTGTTGGGGTTGGAGGGTGGGGTGGTAAAGGGTGAGGTGTTGGGGTTGGAGGGTGGGGAGGTAAAGGGTGAGGTGTTAGGGTTGGAGGGTGGGGTGGTAAAGGGTGAGGTGTTGGGGTTGGAGGGTGGGGTGGTAAAGGGTGAGGTGTTGGGGTTGGAGGGTGGGGAGGTAAAGGGTGAGGTGTTAGGGTTGGAGGGTGGGGAGGTAAAGGGGACGGTGAGGAAATGTTCGTGTACAGTACTTATTTTGCTCCTGGACAACGCGCCGGAACATCTTTTTGCATTCGCGGAGGTAAAAGACATAATGAATGTTGGGTTTCCCATCCAACACAACATCTCTGGTCCAACCAACGGATGAGGGTGTTACTGCAACTGTTGAGAGCTGGTATGTGTTTGAGGTAATGACGCCGATGGGAAGCAACCAATGTCTGTGAAATAATTCTGAAACATCACTGCTAATGGATGGACAGACGTCCCACAGTCCTGTGTGAAAGAAATTCGGAACAGAAGATCAGGCCTGAAGTTTCTCGCTTTCGTGAGTTCAAAAACGAGCTGATAAACTGAAGAAACAACATCGTCACATGGCAAGCTCTGATGGATTCAAGTCTGTAGACCATCCCCATGTGGACCACTTGCTCCGATCCCATTTATGGAAGTTCATCAGTGAGTGAAGACTGTAAGGGACCCTTGTCCACACCTTCAGACGTACTGGGCACATAGAAGAATTGACCTCGGCTCACCAATAAAGATAGAAGAATTGACCTCGGCTCACCAATAAAGATAGAAGAATTGACCTCGGCTCACCAATAAAGATAGAAGAAAATGATAAATAGTATGAGCCTGACATAATCCTTTCAGCAAACAATTAAGATCATTGAGAAGAAGAATCCAAATACGGACCAAAGTTTCCAACGCGATTCAGAATTCTTGGACCTACCACAAAGAAGTGCACATAAAGAGGAAGAATGAAGAGTCTAAATCATGTTCTGACAACAGCAACAAATCACAAGCTGTCCAAACCAGGACATTGGGGAAAGAGAGAGAGAGAGAGAGAGAGAGAGAGAGAGAGAGAGAGAGAGAGAGAGAGAGAGAGAGAGAGAGAGAGAGAGAGAGAGCAACAAAGTGATCCCGACTTTCCTGATGCAGTTCCTGTATTATGTAACGCCCATTTATTGTGTACTTGTTCAGTTAATTCAGAAGTATTTTTGTGTGTGTGTGTGCAAAGATTGAAATCTTAGTCATTGTCTTTCTGTCAAAAATACACTTCTGTTTATGTAATTCATGTTAACATCAAATCACTGTGGCGTTAGGCGATGATCTCCCGTGTTTACCGAGGAATATCAATATATGTATTACTTTGATCATTATGATTGCTGCATAACCTGAACATAACAACAACTGATTCGTAAACTGCATCCAATCTCCAAAATTGAATGATTTTGGCATTTGCAAGCGCGCTCGAGAGAACGATGATGGCGGTTACAAATTTAGGAAAACGATGCAGAGGCCAACCTTCGCGAAAAGGGGAGAGGGGTACAGAAGTTTGAAGATACCTCAGCTATAAAGCACACAGAGCTGGAGAATTGAATAGAGAAAACAGCACTTCTATGAGTGCCGGGAAGAGAGCAAAGTTCTGCAGAGAATTGACTAGAGAAAACAACACTTCTATGAGTGCCGGGAAGAGAGCAAAGTTCTGCAGAGAATTGACTAGAGAAAACAGCACTTCTATGAGTGCCGGGAAGAGAGCAAAGTTCTGCAGAGAATTGACTAGAGAAAACAGCACTTCTATGAGTGCCGGGAAGAGAGCAAAGTTCTGCAGAGAATTGACAAGAGAAAACAGCACTTCTATGAGTGCCGGGAAGAGAGCAACGTTCTGCAGAGAATTGACTAAAGAAAACAGCACTTCTATGAGTGCCGGGAAGAGAGCAACGTTCTGCAGAAAATTGACTAGAGAAAACAGCACTTCTATGAGTGCTGGGAAGAGAGCAACGTTCTGCAGAAAATTGACTAGAGAAAACAGCACTTCTATGAGTGCCGGGAAGAGAGCAAAGTTCTGCAGAGAATTGACTAGAGAAAACAGCACTTTTATGAGTGCTGGAAAGAGAGCAAAGTTCTGCAGAGAATTGACTAGAGAAAACAGCACTTCTATGAGTGCCGGGAAGAGAGCAAAATTCTGCAGAGAATTGACTAGAGAAAACAGCACTTCTATGAGTGCCGGGAAGAGAGCAACGTTCTGCAGAGAATTGACTAGAGAAAACAGCACTTCTATGAGTGCCAGGAAGAGAGCAAAGTTCTGCAGAGAATTGACTAGAGAAAACAGCACTTCTATGAGTGCCGGGAAGAGAGCAACGTTCTGCAGAGAATTGACTAGAGAAAACAGCACTTCTATGAGTGCCAGGAAGAGAGCAAAGTTCTGCAGAGAATTGACTAGAGAAAACAGCACTTCTATGAGTGCCGGGAAGAGAGCAACGTTCTGCAGAGAATTGACGAGAGAAAACAGCACTTCTATGAGTGCCGGGAAGAGAGCAAAGTTCTGCAGAGAATTGACTAAAGAAAACAGCACTTCTATGAGTGCCGGGAAGAGAGCAACGTTCTGCAGAAAATTGACTAGAGAAAACAGCACTTATATGAGTGCTGGGAAGAGAGCAAAGTTCTGCAGAGAATTGACTAGAGAAAACAGCACTTCTATGAGTGCCGGGAAGAGAACAAAGTTCTGCAGAGAATTGACTAGAGAAAACAGCACTTTTATGAGTGCCGGGAAGAGAGCAAAGTTCTGCAGAGAATTGACGAGAGAAAACAGCACTTCTATGAGTGCCGGGAAAAGAGCAAAGTTCTGCAGAGAATTGACAAGAGAAAACAGCACTTCTATGAGTGCCGGGAAGAGAGCAAAGTTCTGCAGAGAAGTGACTAGAGAAAACAGCACTTCTATGAGTGCCGGGAAGAGAGCAAAGTTCTGAAGAGAATTGACTAGAGAAAACAGCACTTCTATGAGTGCCGGGAAGAGAGCAAAGTTCTGCAGAGAATTGACGAGAGAAAATGGCACTTCTATGAGTGCCGGGAAGAGAGAAAGTACTGCAAAGAATTGACTAGAGAAAACGGCACTTCTATGAGTGCCGGGAAGAGAGAAAGTACTGCTAAGAATTGACTGGTCATTATGACAATTTTGTCTTGCATAACTGATCAGTGCTCCGTTAAAATTGCAACATGGACATTTGCGTTATCTGTTGAAGATTCCGTTCGGTTGAAATACTTGAATACACATGGACATTTGCGTTATCTGTTGAAGATTCCGTTCGGTTGAAATACGTGAATACACATGGACATTTGCGTTATCTGTTGAAGATTCCGTTCGGTTGAAATACTTGAATACACATGGACATTGCGGTCAATAATTCAACACCTTATTGCTAGTAGTCTGCAGATGAATTGCGGTGCTAAAGTTTAGCAGAGGATGAGGTGGCGTAGAATAAATGACTACACAGGGGCGTCATTCTAAGTTTGGTCCTTGCTACCACTTGTACTACTGCTGCTACCGCTGCTGTTGTTGCTACTGCTGCCGCTGCTGTTGTTGCTATTGCTGTTGCTGCGGCTTTTGCTATTGCCCGTTGCTGCTATTGATGTTGTTGCTACTGCGATTGCCACTTCTGTTGCTGCTGTTACTGCTGTTGCTGTTTGCTGCTGTAACTACTGTTAAGGCTGCTGCTGTCTCAGCTGTTGCAGCTGTTGTTGCTGCTGCTGTTGCTACTGCTGCTGTTGCTGCGAATATTGCTGCTGCTGTTGCTACTAATGCTGCTGGTGTTGCTACTGCTGTTGCTGCAGTTGTTGTTGCTATTGCTAAAGCTGCTGATGTTGTTGCTACTGCTGCTGATGCTGCTAATGCTGCTGCTATTGTTTCTGCTGTTGCTGCTGTGGCTGCTGCTGCTACTACTACTTCTGCTGCTATTTCTGCTGTTGCTACCATTACAGCTGCTGCTGTTGCTACTGCTACTATTGCTTTTGTCGCTACTACTGCTGCGGTTGCTACTACCATCAGTCTAATAAACGCGAGTATAAACAAATCGAGTGCCCTTCTCTCTCTCTCTCTCTCTCTCTCTCTCTCTCTCTCTCTCTCTCTCTCTCTCTCTCTCTGTCTCTCTCTCTCCTCTCTCTCTCTCTCTCTCTCAACTATCCCGCAGTCAGTTTGTCCCCTGAACGAGGCCTGTCGAGGGCAGACGTTGGAGCACCTGGGCCGAGTAAAGTGCTCGCATCTGGAACTAGCGGCACGTCTGAGACAGACTGGCGCCAGCTCGGAATGTGCAGGCTGCCAGATCTTTGCCATATGTGGGCCAGGTGTGGGTCTGGGATCCCAGGCAACTTGGCAGGCCAGCTCGCCCCGCTTCCTGCATACACAGCAAGTGTATGCATGATCTATCTATCTATCTATCTATCTATCTATCTATCTATCTATCTATCTATCTATCTATCTATCTATCTATCTATCTATCTATCTATCTATCTATCTATCTATCTATCTATCTATCTATCTATCTATCTATCTATCTATCTATCTATCTATCTATCTATCTATCTATCTATCTATCTATCTATCTATCTATCTATCTATCTATTTTTTATGTGTCTGCGTGTGTGACTGTGTGTATGTTTCTGCATGTTTGTTTGTGTGTATGTTTCTCTGTGTGTGTGTGTCGATGTTTAGGTGTCTGTGTGTTCTGCGTATATGTTTCTGCGTGTGTGCCTGCGTTTGTGTTTGTATGTGTTTCTGTATGTGTCTGTGTGTGTATGTGTATGCCTGCTTGTGTTTATGCGTGTGTGTCTGTGTGTGTGACTGTATGTATGTGTCTGCCTGTGTGTTTGTGTGTATGTGTATGCGTGTCTGTGTGTGTATGTATGCGTGTGTGTCTATGAATTTGTGTATGTTGATGGGTAGATGTGTCTGTGTTATAAGTGTATGTGTCTTTGTTGTGTGTGTGTGTCTGTCTGTAGTTGTATGTGTGTGTGTCTGCGTGAGTGTCTATGTGTGTGTTTAAATCTGTGTATGTCTGTGTGTGTGTGTGATTGTAAATGTCCGTGTGTGTTCGTTTGTGTTTGTGTGTGTGTCGCCGTGTGTGTGTCTTTCTGAATGTGTCTGCATGTGTGTCTATGCGTGTGTGTGTATGTATGTCTGTGTGTGTGTCTATGTGTGTGCGTGTATATGTATGTCTATGTGTGTGCGTGTATATGAATGTGTGCCTGTGTGCATGTATGTCTGAGTATGTGTCTCCGTATGTGTATGTCTGTTGGTGTGTGTGTATGTGTATGTGTCTACGTGAGTATCTGCGTGTGTGTAATAGGGTGTGTGTGTGTTTGTTGATGTGTTGGTGAATCTGCATGTGTGTGTCTGTGTGTGTGCGTCTGCGTGTGTGCCTTTGGGCTGTAAGTTTGGGTGTATTTGTGTATCTGTGTGTGTTTGTTTGTGTGAGTATCGCGTCTCTCTGTGTTTTGTGCATGTGTGTTTTTGTGTGTGTGCATGTGTATGTGTGTGTTTCTTTTTGTGCGTGTCTGTCTGCTTGATATCACTGTAAAACAATGTACATCTATCATCTGCCGGCTGCATATCCTAATAAAACAATGTACATCTATTATCTGCCGGCTGGATATCACTGTAAAACAATGTGCATCTATCATCCGCCGGCTGGATATCACTGTAAAACAATGTGCATCTATTATCTGCCGGCTGGATATCACTGTAAAACAATGTGCATCTATCATCCGCCGGCTGGATATCACTGTAAAACAATGTGCATCTATTATCTGCCGGCTGGATATCACTGTAAAACAATGTGCATCTATCATCCGCTGGCTGGATATCACTGTAAAACAATATGCATCTATTATCTGCCGGCTGGATATCACTGTAAAACAATGCGCATCTATCATCCGCCGGCTGGATATAACTGTAAAACAATGTGCATCTATCATCCGCCGGCTGGATATCACTGTAAAACAATGCGCATCTATCATCCGTCGGCTGGATATCACTGTAAAACAATGTGCATCTATCATCCGCCGGCTTGATATCACTGTAAAACAATGTGCATCTATTATCTGCCGGCTGGATATCACTGTAAAACAATGTGCATCTATCATCCGCTGGCTGGATATCACTATAAAACAATGTGCATCTATTATCTGCCGGCTGGATATCACTGTAAAACAATGCGCATCTATCATCCGCCGGCTGGATATCACTGTAAAACAATGTGCATCTATCATCCGCCGGCTTGATATCACTGTAAAACAATGTGCATCTATTATCTGCCGGCTTTATATCACTGTAAAACAATGTACATCTATCCTCCGCCGGCTGGATATCCCTGTAAAACAATGTGCATCTATTATCTGTCGGCTGGATATCTTGATAAAACAATGTGCATCTATCCTCCGCCGGCTGGATATCACTGTAAAACAATGTGCATCTATCATCTGCCGGCTGGATATCCCTGTAAAACAATGTGCATCTATCATCTGCCGGCTGGATATCTTGATAAAACAATGTGCATCTATCATCTGCCGGCTTGATATCACTGTAAAACAATGTGCATCTATCATCCGCCGGCTGGATATCACTGTAAAACAATGTGCATAGAATGGCTTTTCACTGGAACCATAGGACAATGGTGATAGAGGCAGACAACAAACAAAGAACATAGGTAAGCGAGCTAGATAGTGAACTGAAATAGACGGAGAAGACATAGCTGCAAGCCATTTTAAAGACTAGAACGACTGGATGTCAGCTGGCTGGGTGCCTAAGATAGACTGTGGACAGAAGGCAGAAGAGAAGGAAGAATATTTTAATGTATTTTAAGATCGTATGATCTGAGTTTTATCCATATGATACATTCAGTCAACCAAGAAAGAGTATCCGACATTCAGTCAACAGGGTATCCAACATTTAGTTAACAGAGTATCCAACATTCAGTCAACAGGTTATCCAACATTCGGTCAACAGGGTTTCCAACACCCAGTCAACAGGTTATCCAACATTCGGTCAACAGGGTTTCTAACACTCAGTCAACAGGCTATCCAACATTCGGTCAACAGGGTTTCCAACACTCAGTCAACAGGTTATCCAACATTCAGTCAACAGAGTATCCAACATTCAGTCAGTATCCGACATACAGTCAACAGAGTACCCAGCATTCAGTCAACAGGTTATCCAACATTCAGTCCACAGAGTATCCAACATTCAATCAACAGAGTATCATACATTCAGTCAACAGAGTATCCCACATTTAGTCAACTAACATAGGGTATCAAACATTCAGTCAACAGAGTATCCAACGTTTAATCAACAGAGTATCCAACATTCAGTCAACAGAGTATCCAACATTCAGTCAATTAACAAAGGGTATCCAACATTCAGTCAAGCAACGATGGTTACTGTGTCGTCTTGTTGCTTGGGTTCAACAAATTGAGATTTGACGAGCAATTGCCAACCCTTGTTGCTTGGACTCATCGTTCAGCAGAGTGTTGCTCTGACGTCAAAGAGTAACTGCCGGCTAGGTCCGTGAATAAATACTGTCCCTGTTTGAACAAGTCAGCAAGTTTGTCCCCATACCTTTCATCTGAGATAACCCCACAGCTGTCCGTGCCCGCCCTCCACCAGACGTCTCGTGTTGCCGCAGCCAATGTTTTCATGGGCGCGAGAGAAATGTTTGGTCGCCGCCGGCCCCAGGACCACGGGACGAGTGGGGCAATTTCTCACGTCGCTGTTGTAGTTTTCCTCCTAGTTCTCATTCCCTCAGTTGTTAGTTCTGCTGCCGTGGATGTAGCATGGTATTCACAGAAATGTGTTGGATTTCAACAAGCTTTGACAACCTCAACTCTGTGACTCCGTGTTGTGTTTGGCGTTTTACTCGATGTTAAATTTGTGAAATTATTCTCGGCTGCAAGATTGTGTAATGTAAGCCAAGTTATTGTTTATGTAACAAAGTTGTTATTCTATGATGAATTGTTATTTATGTAATATGTAAGTTATTTCTACAATATAAGCTGTTATTTGTATAATTTTATTATTTGTATAATGTAAGCTGTTATTTATGTAAGATGTTATTTGTGTAATTTAATTGTTTATAATGTCAGCTGTTATTTATGTAAGATGTTATTGGTGTAATTTAATTGTTATTTGTATTATGTCAGCTGTTAATTATCTAAGATGTTATTTGTGTAATGCAAGCTGTTACGTGTGTAATGTTAGATATTTGTGTAATGTATTTGTTATTTGTGTCATGTCAGCTGTTATTTATGTAAGATTTTATTTTTGTAATTAAAGCCGCTATTTGTTTGCTGTAAGGCAGGAGTTCCCTAATGTAAGCAGTTATGTGTGTAATCGATGGTGGTATTTGGGGGTAAATAATTATGTAGGAGACAGGTTCCCGTTGACTTTCTCTCAGTTGTACTGGTAAACTACTTCTTCATGTTCTTCTTCATTCCGAGCACTTGAAGTTCATTGCTACAGATATCAGCCACCTCCATGCATCTGCGTGATTGAGCTTGTCTCTCCAGTGGTGACTCCACATGTTTGTAGACTTGCCTGGATGTTACCTAGCCGTCGTGGTGTAGCGGATAGAGACTCGACTGCAGATCGGAAGGTCGTGGGTTCAGATCCTGACGGAATCAGCCTTTTTTTTTTACTTAATGACCTTGATTCGCAGGCTGACCCTACATGAAATGGGTACCAGTGAAATCAAGAGAAGTAAAGGCGACCGGTGTGATTCTAATATCATCCAAGGGCCCATTGATGTATCAAAGATAGGTCTAGCCCTTTATGCCCAGTAGGCCTGAAAGTGGGGGAAAGAGTCCTTCAGGGTCCTGGATTTTATGTCCCAACCGTTTTCTGGACCCGCCCACTGATCTCGAGTGGTCGGTTTCAATTCTTGGTGGGTGGCGACATGTTTTACCAAGCTGGGGAGGGAGGCCCCAAGATTCAGACCCAAGACTTGCAGGACCAGGGTGGTTCTCTTTGTCTGGTCTCTCCCCTTTGACGAGTCCGGCTTGGGAGGACCTGCTTGTAGCTTGGCCCCTGCTGGTACAACTCTTGTGGTCATGGAGAAGCCCAGGCTCGCCCCCCGCTGGTACAACTCTTGTGGTCATGGAGAAGCCAGGCTCGGCCCCTGCTGGTACAACTCTTGTGGTCATGGAGAAGCCCAGGCTCTCTCCCCCCCCCCCCCCCCGCCCGCTGGTACAACTCTTGTGGTCATGGAGAAGCCTAGGCTCCCCCCCCCCACTGGTACAACTCTTGTGGTCATGGAGAAGCCCAGGCTCCCCCCCCCCCCCGCTGGTACAACTCTTGTGGTCATGGAGAAGCCCAGGCTCTCCCCCCCCGCCCGCTGGTACAACTCTTGTGGTCATGGAGAAGCCCAGGCTCCCCCCCCCCCCGCTGGTACAACTCTTGTGGTCATGGAGAAGCCCAGGCTCCCCCCCCCCCCCCCGCTGGTACAACTCTTGTGGTCATGGAGAAGACCAGGGTCCCCCCCCCCCCCCGCTGGTACAACTCTTGTGGTCATGGAGAAGCCCAGGCTCGCCCCCCGCTGGTACAACTCTTGTGGTCATGGAGAAGATCAGGCTCGGCCCCTGCTGGTACAACTCTTGTGGTCATGGAGAAGCCAGGCTCGGCCCTTGCTGGTACAACTCTTGTGGTCATGGAGAAGCCCAGGCTCGGCCCCTGCGGCCAGTGGTCAACCACATAACGTAATCTTGCCCTGTAAAGTTAAGGACCCTTTTCCACACCATTGGGCGCATTGGGCATATAGGGCCAGGTCTCTATTTTAGATCAATCGAGCACTTGGTGGGGGGGATGTGGTCAGCATCACGCCGGCCGCCTTTACATCCAAGGACTATACCTGATACCCACTCAAGTCTGGGTCGACCTGGGAGCCAAGGTCATTTTTGAAAAAGTCAAGCCCCTGTCATGATCCGAACCCAGCAGGATAGTCTAGCAACTGGACCACTCGGCTCCCTGCGTTTGAATGTGGTATCACCAAATAGTTAACACATTTTCTATGATTACAATTTGTTTAAACAATTTTTTTTTTCTGGATATGACTGCTGTACTCCCTACCATCACCGAATTCAGTATTACTTTGGTTTGTGTAGATGGACGTTAAATAGAGTTACCACATCTCTGATCATTTATCTGATCTGTATAATTGCCACTTCCGGTATAGTTAGGATACACTGTGTGGGTGTTCTCTGTATAGTTACCACCCCCTGCTTAATCACAGTTCTCTGCATAATTACCACCCACTGCTTATACACAGTTCTCTGTATAGTTAACTTCCCTGCCTAATCACAGTTGTCTGTATAGTTAACTTCCCTGCCTAATCACAGTTGTCTGTATAGTTAACTTCCCTGCTTAATCACAGTTGTCTGTATAGTTAACTTCCCTGCCTAATCACAGTTCTCTGTATAGTTAACTTCCCTGCTTAATCACAGTTGTCTGTATAGTTAACTTCCCTGCCTAATCACAGTTGTCTGTATAGTTAACTTCCCTGCCTAATCACAGTTGTCTGTATAGTTAACTTCCCTGCCTAATCACAGTTGTCTGTATAGTTAACTTCCCTGCCTAATCACAGTTGTCTGTATAGTTAAAATCCCTGCCTAATCACAGTTGTCTGTATAGTTAACTTCCCTGCCTAATCACAGTTGTCTGTATAGTTAACTTCCCTGCCTAATCACAGTTTGTCTGTATAGTTTAACTTCCCTGCCTAATCACAGTTGTCTGTATAGTTAACTTCCCTGCCTAATCACAGTTGTCTGTATAGTTAACTTCCCTGCCTAATCACAGTTGTCTGTATAGTTAACTTCCCTGCCTAATCACAGTTGTCTGTATAGTTAACTTCCCTGCCTAATCACAGTTGTCTGTATAGTTAACTTTCCTGCCTAATCACAGTTGTCTGTATAGTTAACTTCCCTGCCTAATCACAGTTGTCTGTATAGTTAACTTCCCTGCCTAATCACAGTTGTCTGTATAGTTAACTTCCCTGCCTAATCACAGTTGTCTGTATAGTTAACTTCCCTGCCTAATCACAGTTGTCTGTATAGGTAACTTCTCTGCCTAATCACAGTTGTCTGTATAGTTAACTTCCCTGCCTAATCACAGTTGTCTGTATAGTTAACTTCCCTGCCTAATCACAGTTGTCTGTATAGTTAACTTCCCTGCCTAATCACAGTTGTCTGTATAGTTAACTTCCCTGCTTAATCACAGTTGTCTGTATAGTTAACTTCCCTGCCTAATCACAGTTGTCTGTATAGTTAATTTCCCTGCCTAATCACAGTTGTCTGTATAGTTAACTTCCCTGCTTAATCACAGTTGTCTTTATAGTTAACTTCCCTGCTTAATCACAGTTGTCTGTATAGTTAACTTCCCTGCTTAATCACAGGTCTGTATAAGTACCCCCACCTGCTCAATCACTATATAGTTACCTCTCCTTCTCAATCACAGTTCTCTGTATAATTACGTCCCCTGCTCAATCATAGTTTTCTTACTATACAGTTACTTCCCCTGCCTAATCACAGTTTTCTATATAGTTACCGCCCCCTGCTTAATCACTGATCTCAGTATTATTTCTGCCCACTGCTCAGTCACTGTTCTTGGTATAGTTACACCCCTGCTCAATCTCTGCCCACTGCTCAGTCACTGTTCTTGGTATAGTTACACCCCTGCTCAATCTCTGCCCACTGCTCAGTCACTGTTCTTGGTATAGTTACACCCTAGATCAAACACTGTTTACTGTATAGTTGAGTTTGGGATACAGTTGTGACATTGTGTCCCTGATTCCCCAGGCCAGAGATTCAAGCATACACAGTGACCAGTCTGCCTACATAGTGACCAGTCTGCCACACAGTGACCAGTCTGCCTACACAGTGACCAGTCTGCCTACACAGTGACCAGTCTGCCTACATAGTGACCAGTCTGCCTACATAGTGACCAGTCTGCCTACACAGTGACCAGTCTGCTGTAATCTGATGACATTTTGCTGGTCAAGAGTTCTGGGAAGTCTTTAATTGGATTCAACAGTACTTCAGGAAACAATTGTACGGATAAGTGGATTCACAGGTCGGTGTCAGTCTCCCTCACTGTGGTGTTGGTGCAGGTCGGTGAGCGACAGATTTCAAGTCCTAGAATGATTATGTGTGAGTACATCAGATAGTTGTGTGTTTCAGTTTGTTTTTGACACGTTTCATTCTCTTTCTGTAATCGGTGTCACGCTCAAACACCTTCCCCTTATCTTTGTCAAGTTTTATTCTCTCACGTCCTTTATCTGCTTCAAGTTTTATTCTTCGTCTACCAATTCTCTCTGTCCAGATTTATTCTCCTACAGCCCTTCTTCCCCGCTTTCATTTTCAAGTATATTTCTCTGTGTGCCGTTTCACTCTCTCCTGTCCCTTCTTCCCATCACATTCTCCCTCTTTCCTCTCTGTCGACTTTTATCTCTGTAATGTTTTGTTCTCTATCTTTATTATCTCCGTCACAGTTTATCTTTTTTCGTCCTTCTCTCCATCAATCGTTACCCCTCTCATACCTTCTCTCCATTGCATTTTATTCTCTCTCTCCTTCCCATATCTTCATCTGGTTTTAACCTGTCTCCTTCCTTTCTCCTTTCTTTTCTCTCTCTCTCTCTCTCTCTTTCTCTCTCTCTCCTAATTTGTGACCCTTTGAAAATAAAGTTCGTTCGTTCGTTCATTCTCTCCCCCCTCCCCCCCCCCCCATTCCTGTGCCACAGATTCTTTCCTCTTGGGCTGCTAAAACCAGACCAGATCTGTGTTCGAGCCCATAATCTATTTCCGAGTTTTTGTCTCTTCTATCAGATTATCGCGAGTGTGTCATGCCTGGCAATCCTGAGAGTAAAGGTGACAGTCTCCACATGACCTCACCGAAAATATCCAACTTGGTTGAGATGGTTCCAGCTGTCCGATCTTTGTCAGCCAATGGATTTCCACCTGGTAGGTCTTTCATTGATCCCATTTTTTAGTAAGATTGTCATTTAATGATATAGTGAGATGTCTAATGTCATGATTTAGTGAGATGTCTAATGTCATGATTTAGTGAGATACTTAATTTAATGATTTAGTGAAATGTCTAATGTCATGATTTAGTGAGATACTTAATTTAATGATTTAGTGAGATGTCTAATGTCATGATTTAGTGAGATACTTAATTTAATGATTTAGTGAGATGTCTAATGTCATGATTTAGTGAGATACTTAATTTAATGATTTAGTGAGATGTCTAATGTCATGATTTAGTGAGATACTTAATTTAATGATTTAGTGGGATGTCTAATGTCATGATTTAGTGAGATACTTAATTTAATGATTTAGTGAGATGTCTAATGTCATGATTTAGTTAGATACTTAATTTCATGATTTAGTGAGATGTCTAATGTCATGATTTTGTGAGATACTTAATTTAATGATTTAGTGAGATGTCTAATGTCATGATTTAGTGAGATACTTAATTTAATGATTTAGTGAGATGTCTAATGTCATGATTTAGTGAGATACTTAATTTAATGATTTAGTGAGATGTCTAATGTCATGATTTAGTGAGATAGTTAATTTAATGATTTAGTGGGATGTCTAATGTCATGATTTAGTGAGATGTCTAATGTCATGATTTAGTTAGATACTTAATTTCAGGATTTAGTGAGATGTCTAATGTCATGATTTAGTGAGATACTTAATTTAATGATTTAGTGAGATGTCTAATGTCATGATTTAGTGAGATAGTTAATTTAATGATTTAGTGGGATGTCTAATGTCATGATTTAGTGAGATACTTAACTTAATGATTTAGTGAGATGTCTAATGTCATGATTTAGTTAGATACTTAATTTCATGATTTAGTGAGATGTCTAATGTCATGATTTAGTGAGATACTTAATTTAATGATTTAGTGAGATGTCTAATGTATGATTTAGTGAGATACTTAATTTAATGATTTAGTGAGATGTCTAATGTCATGGTTTAGTGAGATACTTAATTTAATGATTTAGTGAGATGTCTAATGTCATGATTTAGTGAGATAGTTAATTTAATGATTTAGTGAGATGTCTAATGTTATGATTTAGTGAGATAGTTAATTTAATGATTTAGTGAGATGTCTAATGTCATGATTTAGTTAGATACTTAATTTAATGATTTAGTGAGATGTCTAATGTCATGATTTAGTGAGATAGTTAATTTAATGATTTGGTGAGATATTTAATGTCATGATTTAGTGAGATAGTTAATTTAATGATTTAGTGAGATGTCTAATGTCATGATTTAGTAAGATACTTAATTTAATGATTTAGTGGGATGTCTAATGTCATGATTTAGTGAGATACTTACTTTAATGATTTAGTGAGATGTCTAATGTCATGATTTAGTGAAATAGTTAATTTAATGATTTAGTGGGATGTCTAATGTCATGATTTAGTAAGATACTTAATTTAATGATTTAGTGAGATGTCTAATGTCATGATTTAGTGAGATATCTAATGTCATGATTTAGTGATATATCTAATGTCATGATTTAGTGAGATATCTTATGTCATGATTTAGTGAGATGTCTAATGTCACGATCTAGTGAGATATCTGTCATGATTTAGTGAGATATCTTATGTCACGATTTAGTGAGATATCTAATGTCATGATTTAGTGACATATCTAATGTCATGATTTAGTGAGATGTATAATGTCATGATTTAGTAAGATATCTAATGTCATGATTTAGTGAGATGTCTAATGTCATGTTTTGGTGAGATATATTATGTCATGATTTAGTGAGATATCTAATGCCATGATTTAGTGAGATATCTAATGTCATGATTTAGTGAGATGTCTAATGTCATGTTTTAATGAGATACTTAATTTAATGATTTAGTGAGATGTCTAATGTCAGGATTTAGTGAGATACTTAATTTAATGATTTAGTGAGATGTCTAATGTCTTGATTTAGTGAGATAGTTAATTTAATGATTTGGTGAGATATTTAATGTTATGATTTAGTGAGATATCTAATGTCATGATTTAGTTATATGTCTAATGTCATGATTTGGTGAGATATATAATGTCATGATTTAGTGAGATATCCAATGTCATGATTTAGTGAGATATCTAATGTCATGATTTAGTGAGATATCTAATGTCATGATTTATTGAGATATCTAATGTCATGATTTAGTGAGATGTCTAATGTCATGATTTAGTGAGATATTTAATGTCATGATTTAGTGAGATATCTAATGTTATGATTTAGTGAGATATCTAATGTCATGATTTAGTGAGATGTCTAATGTCATGATTTAGTGAGATATCTAATGTCATGATTTAGTGAGATATCTAATGTTATGATTTAGTGAGATGTCTAATGTCATGATTTAGTTAGATGTCTAATGTCATGATTTAGTTAGATATCTAATGTCATGATTTAGTGAGATATCTAATGTCATGATTTAATGAGATAACAAATGTCGTGATTTAGTGAGATATTTAATGTCATGATTTGGTGAGATATCTAATGTCATGATTTGGTGAGATATCTAATGTCATGATTTAGTGAGATATCTAATGTAATGATTTAGTGAGATATCTAATGTCATGATTTAGTGAGATATCTAATGTCATGATTTAGTGAGATATCTAATGTCATGATTTAGTGAGATATATAATGTCATGATTTAGTGAGATATCTAATGTCATGATTTAGTGAGATATCTAATGTCATGATTTAGTGAGATATCTAATGTCATGATTTAGGGAAATGGAGCTTCTGAGAGCATTTGCTACATTAAACTGTAGATTCCTAAAATGTTTGATAAATGAAAGAACATAATTCAAAATAATCAAATGAAGATAAAGCAAAGTTGAATACCAGCTGGCACAAATTGACTGTCCATGCAGATGTTTATATTGGAGACTTGGAACATAACAGGCTAGGGCCTTGCACACATGTGGAGTTGTAAACAAAAAACATATTCTTACCTCTGCAGCTGTCACTGATACTGAGTATTTTAGGGCAGGTCAAGGTCAAACACAGTAATCATACACACATGTAAACACAGTAATCGTCCACACATGTAAACACAGTACATGTACACACATGTAAACACAGCACTTGTACACACATGTAAACACAGTACTTGTACACACATGTAAACACAGTACTCCTAAACACATGTAAACACAGTACTCCTACACACATGTAAACACAGTAATCGCCTACACATGTAAACACAGTACTTGTACACACATGTAAACACAATACTTGTACTCGCATGTAAACACAGTACTTGTACACACATGTAAACACAGTACTTGTACACACATGTAAACAGTACTTGTATGCACATGTAAACACAGTAATTGTACACACATGTAAACACAGTATGTGTACACACATGTAAACACAGTACTCGTACACACATGTAAGCACAGTACTTGTACACACATGTAAACATAGTAATCGTACACACATGTAAACACAGTACTTGTACACACATGTAAACACAGTACTTGTACACACATGTAAGCCCAGTACTTGTACACACATGTAAACACAGTAGTCATCCACACATGTAAACACAGTACTTGTACACGTATGTAAACACATTAATCATACACACATGTAAACACAGTAATCGTACACACATGTAAACACAGTACTCGTACACACATGTAAACACAGTACTTGTACACACATGTAAACACAGTACTCGTACACACATGTAAACACAGTACTCGTACACACATGTAAACACAGTACTCCTACACACATGCAAACACAGTACTCGTACACACATGTAAACACAGTACTCGTACACACATGTAAACACAGTACTCGTACACACATGTAAACACAGTACTTGTACACACATGTAAACACAGTACTCATACACACATGTAAACACAGTACTTGTACACCCATGTAAACACAGTACTCATACACACATGTAAACACAGTACTCGTACACACATGTTAACACAGTACTCGTACACACATGTAAACACAGTACTTGTACACACATGTAAACACAGTACTCGTACACACATGTAAACACAGTACTCGTACACACATGTAAACACAGTACTCGTACACACATAAAAACACAGTACTTGTACACACATGAAAACACAGTACTTGTACACACATGTAAACACAGTACTCATACACACATGTAAACACAGTACTCATACACAAATGTAAACACAGTACTCGTACACACATGTAAACACAATACTCGTACACACATGTAAACACAGTACTCGTACACACATGTAAACACAGTACTCGTACACACATGTAAACACAGAACTCGTACACACATGTAAACACAGTACTCGTACACACATGTAAACACAGAACTCGTACACACATGTAAACACAGTACTCATACACACATGAAAACACAGTACTTGTACACACATGTAAACACAGTACTCGCACACAAATGTAAACACAGTACTCATACACACATGTAAACACAGTACTCATACACACATGTAAACACAGTACTCATACACAAATGTAAACACAGTACTCGTACACACATGTAAACACAATACTCGTACACACATGTAAACACAGTACTCGTACACACATGTAAACACAGTACTCGTACACACATGTAAACACAGAACTCGTACACACATGTAAACACAGTACTCGTACACACATGTAAACACAGAACTCGTACACACATGTAAACACAGTACTCATACACACATGTAAACACAGTACTCGTACACACATGTAAACACAGTACTCGTACACACATGTAAAAACAGTACTCGTACACACATGTAAACACAGTACTCGTACACACATGTAAACACAGTACTCATACACACATGTAAACACAGTACTCATACACACATGTAAACACAGTACTCATACACACATGTAAACACAGTACTCATACACACATGTAAACACAGTACTCGTACACACATGTAAACACAGTACTCATACACACATGTAAACACAGTACTCGTACACACATGTAAACACAGTACTTGTACACACATGTAAACACAGTACTTGTACACACATGTAAACACAGTACTTGTACACACATGTAAACACAGTACTTGTACACCCATGTAAACACAGTACTCATACACACATGTAAACACAGTACTCGTACACACATGTTAACACAGTACTCGTACACACATGTAAACACAGTACTCGTACACACATGTAAACACAGTACTCGTACACACATGTAAACACAGTACTCATACACACATGTAAACACAGTACTCGTACACACATGTAAACACAGTACTCGTACACACATGTAAACACAGTACTCATACACACATGTAAACACAGTACTTGTACACACATGAAAACACAGTACTTGTACACACATGTAAACACAGTACTCGCACACACATGTAAACAATAGAGAACTGTGTGTATGTGTGTGTGGGTGTGTGCCTGTGTATATGTTAGACATCAACAATTTCCTCTGAAAACTAAATACAAACAGGCCAACAAACCTATCAATGTATTTGTACAGAAACAAACATTTAACCTTTCAGAGTTCAAGGCCAGCTACCAAACGGTCAGCAGAGACTGCCCCTCACCTGCCAGTGTGGCCTCACTGATGAAGTCTTCAAACACGCACCTTCCGCCCACCTCCGGCAGCCGACAACTGAGCAAGCTGAAACGTTTCCTGACCACTCTACAACAGTTTGGTTCCGATATCTCCCCACAGATCGGAGAGCGGGTGCGCTCGTTAGTGCTTGGCCTTGTGGTGAGTGTATCGATGCAGACGATTTTTTTTTTTTTAGTTCATGCTGGTGACATTACTAGTTGTGTCTGTCAGCAACCTTCTGTCTCACCTACTTTCACATGATGGTTTTATTCTTATAGTTCAAGCAGTGTAATATTGCTTGTGGTGTCTGTCAACAACCTTCTATCTCACCTACTTTCACATGATGGTTTTATTCTTATAGTTCAAGCAGTGTAATATTGCTTGTTGTGTCTGTCAACAACCTTCTATCTCACCTACTTTCACATGATGGTTTTATTCTTATAGTTCAAGCAGTGTAATATTGCTTGTTGTGTCTGTCAGCAACCTTCTGTCTCACCTACTTTCACACGATGGTTTTATTCTTATAGTTCAAGCAGTGTAATATTGCTTGTGGTGTCTGTCAGCAACCTTCTGTCTCACCTACTTTCACACGATGGTTTTATTCTTATAGTTCAAGTAGTGTAATATTGCTTGTGGTGTCTGTCAGCAACCTTCTATCTCACCTACTTTCACATGATGGTTTTATTCTTATAGTTCAAGCAGTGTAATATTGCTTGTTGTGTCTGTCAGCAACCTTCTATCTCACTTACTTTCACACGATGGTTTTATTCTTATAGTTCAAGCAGTGTAATATTGCTTGTGGTGTCTGTCAACAACCTTCTATCTCACCTACTTTCACATGATGGTTTTATTCTTATAGTTCAAGTTGTGTAATATTGCTTGTTGTGTATATCAGCAACCTTCTGTCTCACCTACTTTCACACGATGGTTTTATTCTTATAGTTCAAGCAGTGTAATAATGCTTGTTGTGTCTGTCAACAACCTTCTGTCTCACCTACTTTCACACGATGGTTTCATTCTTATAGTTCAAGCAGTGTAATATTGCTTGTTGTGTATATCAGCAACCTTCTGTCTCACCTACTTTCACACGATGGTTTTATTCTTATAGTTCAAGCAGTGTAATAATGCTTGTTGTGTCTGTCAACAACCTTCTGTCTCACCTACTTTCACAGGATGGTTTTATTCTTATAGTTCAAGCAGTGTAATAATGCTTGTTGTGTCTGTCAACAACCTTCTGTCTCACCTACTTTCACACGATGGTTTTATTCTTATAGTTCAAGCAGTGTAATATTGCTTGTTGTGTCTGTCAGCAACCTTCTATCTCACTTACTTTCACACGATGGTTTTATTCTTATAGTTCAAGCAGTGTAATATTGCTTGTGGTGTCTGTCAACAACCTTCTATCTCACCTACTTTCACATGATGGTTTTATTCTTATAGTTCAAGTTGTGTAATATTGCTTGTTGTGTATGTCAGCAACCTTCTATCTCACCTACTTTCACATGATGGTTTTATTCTTATAGTTCAAGTTGTGTAATATTGCTTGTGGTGTCTGTCAGCAACCTTCTATCTCACCTACTTTCACATGATGGTTTCAAAATATAATATTAAAAATATGTTCCCTGTGTGGACTACAGGGCCCCATTTTGATGGGACAAGAATTGACCCACTGCTTCCCCTTGGACACCTTTCCTCCAAACTCAGAGCCCGCCTGAGTGTAGAGATAGCACCTGACTGAGCCATCCTTGAGTGTAGAGATAGCACCTGACTGAGCCATCCTTCAGTGTAGAGATAGCACCTGACTGAGCCATCCTTCAGTGTAGAGATAGCACCTGACTGAGCCATCCTTCAGTGTAGAGATAGCACCTGACTGAGCCATCCTTCAGTGTAGTGATAGCACCTGACTGAGCCATCCTTCAGTGCAGAGATAGCACCTGACTGAGCCATCTTTTAGTGCAGAGATAGCACCTGACTGAGACATCTTTTAGTGTAGAGATGGCACCTGACTGAGACATCTTTTAGTGCAGTGATAGCACCTGACTGAGCCATCCTTCAGTGCAGAGATAGCACCTGACTGAGACATCTTTTAGTGTAGAGATGGCACCTGGCTGAGACATCTTTTAGTGTAGAGATGGCACCTGACTGAGACATCTTTTAGTGTAGAGATGGCACCTGACTGAGACATCTTTTAGTGTAGAGATGACATTTGACTGACTGACAAGCAGAAAAGAATTAATTTATTTTTGTCATGAGACAAACATCAAAGGTTATTTAAACTCGTTACTACACAAATCATACACAAAAATATGTTTTCAACTGTTGTTTCTATAAATAATGAATTCAGTTTTAAATTGTTGCTCTGTCTCCATTTACAGAATTCCCACTTGTCTATTGAAGACTTCCATGCCAAGCTGCAGCAAGCGACAAACTTCCCGCTGAAACCATTTGTGATCCCATTTCTCAAGGCAAGAAATTCTTCTACACAATTCTTTATTTTTTTTTTCTTGGCGTAATTCTGCTTATTTTTCACCAAAATGTACATTTATAAAACAAAGAAGTCACTTTCTGGAAAAGCCTTAGGGACACAACACTGAAATGGTAGGGAACATCTACTTACAGGCACTGATGGGTTTGGAGGGGGCAGGTTTGGGTCTCTGTCTACAGCTTTGAGTAGAATACCTTCCAGTGAGACTAGAGTTAGAGTGAAGCAGGAGTTAGACTAAGCATTGGGATTAGAGTTTGAGGATTAGAGTGAGGGTTTGTGGAAGAGAGACCGAGCATTGCGATCAGAGTTTGAGTATTAAGGGTTTGTAGAAGAGTTAGACTAAGCATTGGGATTAGAGTTTGAGTATTAGAGTGAGGGTTTGTGGAAGAGAGACCGAGCATTGCGATCAGAGTTTGAGTATTAGAGTGAGTGTTTGTAGAAGAGTTAGACTGAGCATTGGGATTAGAGTTACAGTAAAAGTTCAGATTACTATCAAAAAACCATAATACAGCAGGAAGTAATATTGATAAATTTGCTGTAAGAAATAAAAACAGACTTATTTTTAATCACATGTTTAATTTCTGCAGGCCAACCTGCCACTTTTACAACGAGAACTCTTCTACTGTGCTCGCCTGGCCAAACAGTCACCTCAGCAGTTTCTCACACAAAATGAACATATGATGTTTAGTCCAGTACAGTCGCCTGTAAGCCTGCAGGAGTCACTTGTGCTGCAGGTCAATGAGAATGGCAAGAGACGCCTCTCAGACAGGTAACAGCAAGCTGTCAGTTTCTTCTCCCAGTGATCTATAGCTGGCTCAGTTTCTTCTCTCAGCAATCTATAGCTGGCTCAGTTTCAGTGATCTATAGCTGGCTCAGTTTCTTCTCTCTGTGATCTATAGCTGGCTCAGTTTCTTCTCTCAGTGTTCTATAGCTGGCTCAGTTTCAGCGATCTATAGCTGGCTCAGTTTCTTCTCTCAGCCATCTATAGGTGGCTCAGTTTCTTCTCTCAGTGTTCTATAGCTGGCTCAGTTTCAGCGATCTATAGCTGGCTCAGTTTCTTCTCTCAGCCATCTATAGGTGGCTCAGTTTCTTCTCTCAGTGTTCTATAGCTGGCTCAGATTCAGCGATCTATAGCTGGCTCAGTTTCTTCTCTCTGTGATCTATAGCTGGCTCAGTTTCTTCTCTCAGCAATCTATAGCTGGCTCAGTTTCAGCGATCTATAGCTGGCTCAGTTTCAGTGATCTATAGCTGGCTCGGTTTCTTCTCTCAGTGTTCTTTAGCTGGCTCAGTTTCTTCTCTCTGTGATCTATAGCTGGCTCAGTTTCTTCTCTCTGTGATCTATAGCTGGCTCAGTTTCTTCTCTCAGTGTTCTATAGCTGGCTAAGTTTCTTCTCTCAGTGTTCTATAGCTGGCTCAGTTTCTTCTCTCAGTGATCTATAGCTGGCTCAGTTTCAGTGTTCTATAGCTGGCTCAGTTTCTTCTCTCAGTGTTCTATAGCTGGCTCAGTTTCTTCTCTCAGTGTTCTATAGCTGGCTCAGTTTCAGTGTTCTATAGCTGGCTCAGTTTCAGTGTTCTATAGCTGGCTCAGTTTCAGTGTTCTATAGCTGGCTCAGTTTCAGTGATCTATAGCTGGCTCAGTTTCTTCTCTCAGTGTTCTATAGCTGGCTCAGTTTCTTCTCTCAGTGTTCTATAGCTGGCTCAGTTTCAGCGATCTATAGCTGGCTCAGTTTCAGTGTTCTATAGCTGGCTCAGTTTCAGTGTTCTATAGCTGGCTCAGTTTCAGTGTTCTATAGCTGGCTCAGTTTCAGTGTTCTATAGCTGGCTCAGTTTCTTCTCTCAGTGTTCTATAGCTGGCTCAGTTTCTTCTCTCTGTGATCTATAGCTGGCTGTTACTTCTCTCAGCAATCTATAGCTGGCTCACTTTCTTCTTTCGGCAATTTATAGCTGGCTCAGTTTCTTCTCTCAGTGATCTATAGCTGGCTCAGTTTCTTCTCTCTGTGATCTATAGCTGGCTCAGTTTCTTCTCTCAGTGTTCTATAGCTGGCTCAGTTTCTTCTCTGTGATCTATAGCTGGCTCAGTTTCTTTTTCTCAGGGATCTATAGCTGACTCAGTTTCTTCTCTCAACGATCTATAGCTGGCTGAGTTTCTTCTCTCAGGGATCTATAGCTGACTCAGTTTCTTCTCTCAACGATCTATAGCTGGCTGAGTTTCTTCTCTCAGGGATCTATAGCTGACTCAGTTTCTTCTCTCAGGGATCTATAGCTGACTCAGTTTCTTCTCTCAGCGATCTATAGCTGACTGTGTGTTAACAGATTAATGCCTTACAGTGATTTCCAGCCAGGGTTTGAATTTGCATTAAGGGAGATAAAAATCTTGCTAGCCCAAAGTGTGTACTTTTGCAGGTTAATTCTGGCTCTTCTGGTTAACTGTTTACGCCAATAGTGTGCTGAAATTTTGGTGTGGGACTGTTAGTGTTGGCATCTGATAGCTGCCTTATGCATTTTTACTTTACATGTGCACACTTCAAGATTTTGCTGGGACTGACAAGTGTTTCACTAGTTTCTCCAATACGGCGGTGAAGGAGATTTTGTGTGATGTCCCATGGCATAGGCACAGAGCAGCTCTGGTGTGACCCGAATACAGTGATGTCAGAACTTTGGCTAACTAATCTCTAGCTCTGGTGTGACCCGTCTGTAGTGATGTCAGAACTTTGGCTAACTAATCTCTAGTTCTGGTGTGAACCGTCTGTAGTGATGTCAGAACTTTGGCTAACTAATCTCTAGCTCTGGTGTGACCCGTCTGTAGTGATGTCAGAACTTTGGCTAACTAATCTCTAGCTCTGGTGTGACCCGTCTACAGTGATGTCAGAACTATGGCTAACTAATCTCTAGCTCTGGTGTGACCCGTCTACAGCGATGTCAGAACTTTGGCTAACTAATCTCTAGCTCTGGTGTGACCCGTCTGTAGTGATGTCAGAACTTTGGCTAACAAATCTCTAGCTAGCTGAGTGTTCTTATCCTGAAAGTCCTGTGGTCAAGAGGTTGAACTGGGTGCTCTCTGCTCTAAAAGTTGTGGGTTTATTTCAGCAATTGTTTCGTTCTGTTTAAAAGTGCAATATGTTTTTACAGAGATTCCTGGAGATCATCGACTAGGCTAAGGAGTTTGTACTTTGTGCTGAGCCTATGGCAGGCAGCTAGTAATTTTGAGAGGAATAAAACCTCATGCAATCCTTGTGTGGGTCCCAGGGCCCCACTGTGTATCCCCCAAGAAAAGATCCACCTTACAAGCATGTCATTAGATTCATTAGAGGTTTCCTTCCAAATCTGAGTGCAACTGTCTGAGGCAAGGAACCAACAGTCTGCATAAAATGAGCCAAATCTGTAGAATGGATGTGCATCCATAAATCAAATTCTCAAAGTCCAGAAGTAGATGAACAAGTATAACTGTACACCGGAGTTTACAGCCGGAGAACGTGAATAAGAAACTTGATTCAATTAAGTTGATCTTCTCGGTTGTTAACTGGAAACTGATTCTAGCCACACAGTCCAACACAGCAGCAGCTGTAGACTTCACTGATTGATCTGGAATCAGTTCTGCAGACAGTGAAATATTCCTGAAGCTACAGCTAAGCTTTTAGTTTGATCAAGGATAAATATGAAATTAGCTGTTCAGGTGAACTGGTTTTAAAATCAGATAAATAATAGAGTCTGGAAAGATTTATGCACATCTGTTGCGTAAACTGCAGGCCTGCATGCAACAGATGCTGAGGACATCAGATTTGTGTGTCTGTGTGATATCCAGGTCAGCGGATCTGAAATGTGGAGAGAAGGGGTCTTTTCGGGTTGTTTGATTATTTAAAATTGTCTGTGATGTTTGATTTTCAAGCTTCGGTGTCGGGTGTGACTGTGTGTTATTTAAGACAGTTTGTGTCCACACACAACTTAATGTGGGAGATGGCGTGTGTGACAATGTGTTATTTAAGACAGCTTGTGTCCACACACTACTTAATGTGGGAGGTGGGGTGTGTGTCTGTGTGTTTAGACAGTTTGTGTCCACACACTACTTAATGTGGGAGGTGGAGTGTGTGTCTGGGTGTATATGTATGTGTTATAAGTAGGGATCTGTTTGACAACCGTCACTCCCTATGAACCAATGGTTTCTGCAATAGCATCTGCTATAACTGTAAAGTCCGAGTACTAGTTCTTTTAGTAGACGATATGGCAAAGACTGTCACTCCCACAGTCTACACACAAATGCTGATGTCCTATTATACTGCGGCTGGTTGTCTCTCAGACATCTCCTCTCTATAGCTTTCTGTGTTATGCCTCTTGCAAAATGTGACACTGCGTCTGCATCTATTACCTCCCAGGTGTCTGTCAGTGTTGATGTCCTAAAGGCTGTGTTTGCATATGTCCTGATAACGTAGCCTGTTGGCTTTCCTGCAGATCTCCTCCCTATTCCCAGTTCCCAATATAGGAGATCCTTTGGCATGGGACCATCTTCCATGAAAGAGACATATTCCATGCTTCAGTAAAGAGTACCTTGTTGACATTCCTACATATATGAGAATGCACTAATTGGGAGAAAGTCTCACCATCATATACCAAGAATGTGTCCACATTCTCTTTTCTTGTTCTCCTTTCTTGAGGAGCATTCTGAGTCCAGGTTTTACTTCCATTTCTGGAGTGTGCTTACGATACAAACTTTATAAACTCAGATGTTGGCTTTTCCTATAAGTTTCTTGTTTGATTACACTCTCATTGTGAATTGGGAAAGCCTTGCACAAGTCTTTCCTGTACATCTGTTTAGTCTGTCTGTCTGTGGGTAGTTTAAGAAAGTTATGGTGTCTGTCCACACACACTAGAAAGTGAGTCTGTCTGTGGGCTGGTGAAGCTATGTCTCCAGCTTCCTTTAGGTGCCTGTAATGGATGTCTATTGTGTGTTGATGAAGATATGTGTCTAGCTACCTTTAGATGCCTGTAATAAATACATATTGTGTGTTGATGAAGATATGTTTCCAGCTACCTCTAGGTGCCTGTAATAAATGTCTATTGTGTGTTGATGAAGATATGTTTCCAGCTACCTCTAGGTGCCTGTAATAAATGTCTATTGTGTGTTGCTGAAGATATGAGTCCACCTACCTTTAGATGCCTGTAATAAATGTCTATTGTGTGTTGATGAAGATATGTGTCCAGCTACCTTTTGGTGCCTGTAATAAATGTCTATTGTGTGTTGATGAAGATATGTGTCCACCTACCTTTAGATGCCTGTAATAAATGTCTATTGTGTGTTGATGAAGATATGTGTCCAGCTTCCTTTAGGTGCCTGTAATAAATGTCTATTGTGTGTTGATGAAGATATGTGTCCACCTACCTTTAGATGCCTGTAATAAATGTCTATTGTGTGTAGATGAAGATATGTGTCCAGCTTCCTTTAGATGCCTGTAATAAATGTCTATTGTGTGTTGATGAAGATATGTGTCCAGCTACCTTTAGATGCCTGTTATAAATGTCTATTGTGTATTGTTGAAGATATGTGTCCACCTACCTTTAGATGCCTGTAATAAATGTCTATTGTGTGTTGATGAAGATATGTGTCCACCTACCTTTAGATGCCTGTAATAAATGTCTATTGTGTGTTGATGAAGATATGTGTCCACCTACCTTTAGATGCCTGTAATAAATGTCTATTGTGTGTTGATGAAGATATGTGTCCACCTACCTTTAGATGCCTGTAATAAATGTGTATTGTGTGTTGATGAAGATATGTGTCCAGCTTCCTTTAGATGCCTGTAATAAATGTCTATTGTGTGTTGATGAAGATATGTGTCCAGCTTCCTTTAGATGCCTGTAATAAATGTCTATTGTGTGTTGATGAAGATATGTGTCCAGCTACCTTTAGGTGCCTGTAATAAATGTGTATTGTGTGTTGATGAAGATATGTGTCCAGCTACCTTTAGATGCCTGTAATAAATGTGTATTGTGTGTTGATGAAGATATGTGTCCAGCTACCTTTAGGTGCCTGTAATAAATGTCTATTGTGTGTTGATGAAGATATGTGTCCACCTACCTTTAGATGCCTGTAATAAATGTCTATTGTGTGTTGATGAAGATATGTGTCCACCTACCTTTAGATGCCTGTAATAAATGTCTATTGTGTGTTGATGAAGATATGTGTCCACCTTCCTTTAGATGCCTGTAATAATGTCTATTGTGTGTTGATGAAGATATGTGTCCAGCTACCTTTAGATGCCTGTAATAAATGTCTATTGTGTGTTGATGAAGATATGTGTCCAGCTACCTTTAGATGCCTGTAATAAATGTCTATTGTGTGTTGATGAAGATATGTGTCCAGCTGCCTTTAGAAATGCCTATTGTAATATGAAGATATGCCAGCTATTGCCTGTGTGTGATGAAGATATGTGTCCAGCTTCCTTTAGATGCCTGTAATAAATGCCTATTGTGTGTAGATGAAGATATGTGTCCAGCTACCTTTAGGTGCCTGTAATAAATGCCTATTGTGTGTAGATGAAGATATGTGTCCAGCTACCTTTAGGTGCCTGTAATAAATGTCTATTGTGTGTTGATGAAGATATGTGTCCAGCTACCTTTAGGTGCCTGTAATAAATGTCTATTGTGTGTAGATGAAGATATGTGTCCAGCTACCTTTAGGTGCCTGTAATAAATGTCTATTGTGTGTTGATGAAGATATGTGTCCAGCTACCTTTAGGTGCCTGTAATAAATGTCTATTGTGTGTTGATGAAGATATGTGTCCAGCTACCTTTAGGTGCCTGTAATAAATGTCTATTGTGTGTTGATGAAGATATGTGTCCAGCTACCTTTAGGTGCCTGTAATAAATGTCTATTGTGTGTTGATGAAGATATGTGTCCAGCTACCTTTAGATGCCTGTAATAAATGTCTATTGTGTGTTGATGAAGATATGTGTCCAGCTACCTTTAGGTGCCTGTAATAAATGTCTATTGTGTGTTGATGAAGATATGTGTCCACCTACCTTTAGATGCCTGTAATAAATGTCTATTGTGTGTTGATGAAGATATGTGTCCAGCTACCTTTAGATGCCTGTAATAAATGTCTATTGTGTGTTGATGAAGATATGAGTCCACCTACCTTTAGATGCCTGTAATAAATGTCTATTGTGTGTTGATGAAGATATGTGTCCAGCTTCCTTTAGATGCCTGTAATAAATGCCTATTGTGTGTTGATGAAGATATGTGTCCAGCTACCTTTAGGTGCCTGTAATAAATGTCTATTGTGTGTTGATGAAGATATGTGTCCAGCTTCCTTTAGATGCCTGTAATAAATGTCTATTGTGTGTTGATGAAGATATGTGTCCAGTGTCCCTGTAATAAATGCTTGTGTGTTGATGAAGATATGCCTGTGTAATAAATGTCTATTGTGTATTGATGAAGATATGTGTCCACCTACCTTTAGATGCCTGTAATAAATGTCTATTGTGTGTTGATGAAGATATGTGTCCAGCTACCTTTAGGTGCCTGTAATAAATGTCTATTGTGTATTGTTGAAGATATGTGTCCAGCTTCCTTTAAATGCCTGTAATAAATACCTATTGTGTGTAGATGAAGATATGTGTCCAGCTACCTTTAGGTGCCTGTAATAAATGTCTATTGTGTGTTGATGAAGATATGTGTCCACCTACCTTTAGATGCCTGTAATAAATGTCTATTGTGTGTAGATGAAGATATGTGTCCAGCTACCTTTAGGTGCCTGTAATAAATGATATTGTGTCCAGCTACCTTTAGGTGCCTGTAATAAATGTCTATTGTGTGTTGATGAAGATATGTGTCCAGCTACCTTTAGGTGCCTGTAATAAATGTCTATTGTGTGTTGATGAAGATATGTGTCCAGCTACCTTTAGGTGCCTGTAATAAATGTCTATTGTGTGTTGATGAAGATATGTGTCCAGCTACCTTTAGGTGCCTGTAATAAATGTCTATTGTGTGTAGATGAAGATATGTGTCCAGTACCTTTAGATGCCTGTAATAAATGTCTATTGTGTGTAGATGAAGATATGTGTCCAGCTACCTCTAGAATAAATGTCTATTGTGTCCAGCTACCTTTAGGTGCCTGTAATAAATGTCTATGTGTGTTGATTATGTGTCCAGCTACCTTTAGGTGCCTGTAATAAATGTCTATTGTGTGTTGATGAAGATATGTGTCCAGCTACCTACCTTAATAGATGCCTGTAATAAATGTCTATTGTGTGTTGATGAAGATATGTGTCCAGCTACCTTTAGATGCCTGTAATAAATGTCTATTGTGTGTTGATGAAGATATGTGTCCACCTACCTTTAGATGCCTGTAATAAATGTCTATTGTGTGTTGATGAAGATATGTGTCCAGCTAGCTTTAGGTGCCTTAATAGTCTATTGTGTGTTGATGAAGATGCCTGTATGCCTGTAATAAATGTCTATTGTGTGTTGATGAAGATATGTGTCCAGCTACCTTTAGGTGCCTGTAATAAATGTCTATTGTGTGTTGATAAAGATATGTGTCCAGCTACCTTTAGATGCCTGTTATAAATGTCTATTGTGTATTGTTGAAGATATGTGTCCACCTACCTTTAGATGCCTGTAATAAATGTCTATTGTGTGGTGATGAAGATATGTGTCCAGCTACCTTTAGATGCCTGTAATAAATGCCTATTGTGTGTAGATGAAAATATGTGTCCAGCTACCTTTAGATGCCTGTAATAAATGTCTATTGTGTGTTGATGAAGATATGTGTCCAGCTACCTTTAGGTGCCTGTAATAAATGTCTATTGTGTGTTGATGAAGATATGTGTCCAGCTACCTTTAGATGCCTGTAATAAATGTCTATTGTGTGTTGATGAAGATATGTGTCCAGCTACCTTTAGATGCCTGTAATAAATGCCTATTGTGTGTTGATGAAGATATGTGTCCAGCTACCTTTAGGTGCCTGTAATAAATGTCTATTGTGTGTTGATAAAGATATGTGTCCAGCTACCTTTAGGTGCCTGTAATAAATGTCTATTGTGTGTTGATGAAGATATGTGTCCAGCTACCTTTAGGTGCCTGTAATAAATACCTATTATTTGTTTATTACAACAGTGGACCTTACGAAGACAGATCAGATTTAGAGACCCCAGCCAAGCGTTACCATTGCAACCAGTGTTCCAGCCCAGGCTCGGCCGGAGGTCAAAGTCCGGACTCTGTCTTCAGCGTCTCTGTGGGAGCATCCTGCAGGCTTCAGGACATCAGCAAGTCCTGTGGCAGCAGGGAACATGATCGGGGTGGAGCTGAGGTTGAAGCTGACAGAGAGAGACAGTTCCAAACAAGTATGTGTTTGACATAAAGTGCCTGCACTGTGCTAACAGTGGAAAATAATGTCTGCACTGTAGTCTTAGTTTCATGACATGGATGGAGCCTTATAGGGTAAAATCATAACGTGTGGAGGATAATGTTATAGAGACATACAATGTGTGGAGGATAATGTTATAGAGACATACAACGTGTGGAGGATAATGTTATAGAGACATACAACGTGTGGAGGATAATGTTATAGAGACATACAATGTGTGGAGGATAATGTTATAGAGACATACAACGTGTGGAGGATAATGTTATAGAGACATACAACGTGTGGAGGATAATGTTATAGAGACATACAACGTGTGGAGGATAATGTTATAGAGACATACAATGTGTGGAGGATAATGTTATAGAGACATACAACGTGTGGAGGATAATGTTATAGAGACATACAACGTGTGGAGGATAATGTTATAGAGACATACAATGTGTGGAGGATAATGTTATAGAGACATACAACGTGTGGAGGATAATGTTATAGAGACATACAACGTGTGGAGGATAATGTTATAGAGACATACAACGTGTGGAGGATAATGTTATAGAGACATACAACGTGTGGAGGATAATGTTATAGAGACATACAATGTGTGGAGGATAATGTTATAGAGACATACAATGTGTGGAGGATAATGTTATAGAGACATACAACGTGTGGAGGATAATGTTATAGAGACATACAACGTGTGGAGGATAATGTTATAGAGACATACAACGTGTGGAGGATAATGTTATAGAGACATACAACGTGTGGAGGATAATGTTATAGAGACATACAATGTGTGGAGGGTGGAGTGTTGTAGAGACATACAATGTGTGGAGGGTGGAGTGTTGTAGAGACATACAATGTGTGGAGGATAATGTTATAGAGACATACAATGTGTGGAGGGTGGAGTGTTGTAGAGACATAATAATATTATGTTTAATAATCGTTGAAGAATTCACAGCCGTGTGTTAAAACTGGCTCTATCTGGCATGCCAGAATTCTGGTCCTAACCTCCAGTGATATGGATTTATTGTGTACAATGTTCTTCATGTGATCAAATGCATTTCTGGCCTGTCCTAGTCTGTTCTTTATCTCTGTGATACATCTTTTGTCGGATGTTATCAATGTGCTTGGATGTTTAAATTTCTATACTTGTCCTACAATAACACACTGTTAATAGAAATCAGTACTTCTGTCTCTGTGTGGAAGGTAGAGTGTTATAAAGACAATTACATAACTGGATTCACCAATGTCCAGCAAATAGAAAATCTTCTTAGACAGGGGTGTGGCAATAGCAATACATGTACAGTGTACACAAACATCACAGCCTCATGAAGCAGCCTCAGAAATGTTGTCTAGAATGTGTTCTAGAGGCTTGTTGTTCTCATTTATGTCATAGAATATGTTATAAAAGCTTGTTGTTCTCATATATGCCATAGAACTTTTTCCAAGTGCTTGCAGTTCTCATATATGTCATAGAATGTGTTTTAGGGGCTTGTTGTTCTCATATATGTCATAGAATGTGTTATAAAAGCTTGTTGTTATCAAAAATGCCATAGAACTTTTTCCAAGGGCTTGTTGTTCTTATATATGTCATAGAATGTGTTCCAGTGGCTTGTTGTTCTCATATATGTCACAGAATGTGTTCCAAGTGCTTGTTGTTCTCATATATGTCATAGAACTTTTTCCAAGTGCTTGCTGTTCTCATATATGTCATAGAATCTGTTCCAATGGCTTGTTGTTCTCATATATGTCATAGAATGTGTTCTAAGGGCTTGCTGTTCTCATGTATGTTATAGAATCTGTTCCAATGGCTTGTTGTTCTCATATATGTCATAGAATGTGTTCCAAGTGCTTGTTGTTCTCATATATGTCATAGAACATTTTCCAAGTGCTTGCTGTTCTCATATATGTCATAGAACTTTTTCCAAGGGCTTGTTCTCATATTTGTCATTTCCCTGCCAATATTTGCAGGTCTAAGGCGGACCGAGGTGTTTGATCATTGTGAGCGGTTCAGCGATGACTGGCAACACATAGAGTCTGTGAGTATATTGTCCTTTCACAATTCTCACTTTTTAACTATAATTGCTTACTGACTCCTAGTTCCCCCCCCCCCCCAAATCTCCCAATCCTCCATTTTTTTCTTCTAAGTAAAGCATGGGATAAATAGTGTTGGGCTCATGCTTGTGTAGACTGAAAGGTACTCAACATGTGATAGGGTTAACCTCAGGCAGGCTGCCTTGATTTCCTGTGACATATCCTAGTCTTCATTTCAAGCTGGGTGGACTTGGGAACCTCAGTAAATTATAAACAATCCACCTCAACATGGACTTGAACTTCAGACTTTCAGACCAACAGGTCATCATCTAGTCATGGTACTATCCCGAGTTTTCCTTGCTTGACTCTGTAAAAGGATTTTCAAGTTTAAAAAAAAACAACTTTACAGAACATTGGATCAGTTTAACTGTGAGCAGTGTAGCTTTTCTGAAACATTGGATCAGTTTAACTGTGAGCAGTTTAGCTTTTCTGAAACATTGGATCAGTTAATCTGTGACCAGTGTAGCTTGTCTGAAACATTGGATCAGTTTATCTGTGAGCAGTTTAGCTTTTCTGAAACATTGGATCAGTTTATCTGTGAGCAGTTTAGCTTTTCTGAAACATTGGATCAGTCTAACTGTGAGCAGTGTAGCTTCTCTGAAACATTGGATCAGTTTATCTGTGAGCAGTGTAGCTTTTCTGAAACATTGGATCAGTTTATCTGTAAGCAGTGTAGCTTTTCTGAAACATTGGATCAGTTTATCTGTGAGCAGTGTAGCTTGTCTGAAACATTGGATCAGTTTATCTGTGAGCAGTGTAGCTTTTCTGAAACATTGGATCAGTTTATCTGTGAGCAGTGTAGCTTTTCTGAAACACTGGATCAGTTTATCTGTGAGCAGTGTAGCTTGTCTGAAACATTGGATCAGTTTATCTGTGAGCAGTGTAGCTTTTCTGAAACATTGGATCAGTTTATCTGTGAGCAGTGTAGCTTTTCTGAAACATTGGATCAGTTAATCTGTGACCAGTGTAGCTTGTCTGAAACATTGGATCAGTTTATCTGTGAGCAGTGTAGCTTTTCTGAAACATTGGATCAGTTTATCTGTGAGCAGTGTAGCTTGTCTGAAACATTGGATTAGTTTATCTGTGAGCAGTGTAGCTTGTCTGAAACATTGGATCAGTTTATCTGTGAGCAGTGAAGCTTTTCTGAAACATTGGATCAGTTTAACAGTGAGCAGTTTAGCTTGTCTGAAACATTGGATCCATCCCTTTACGATGTTAGGGCTTTCAGAGGTGCCGATGTATTTACTGACCATTTCCTGGTGATAAGTAAAATCAAGTTGAAACTAACAAGATATATAACATCTTATAATCATAGAAACCAATATAATGTAGGCTTTCTCAGAGATAAAGAAATTAAGGAACAGTTCTCAGTTACGGTCTCTAATAAGTACCAGGTGTTGCAGCAGTTAGCTGAAGATGTCAACACAGAAGTCTGCTGGGATCAGATCAAAGGAATCTGGAATGAATCTTGCGTAGAAGTTCTTGGCAAGAAAGAAAGGAAACATAAAGCATGGATAACACCAGAAACCATTAAACTGATTGAAGATAGGCAAAGTAAAAAGGCAGAATTAAATAATAGCAAAACTAGAGCTGCTAAAGCTAGAGCTCAGGAGAAATACACAGAAGCCAACAAGGAAGTTAGGAGGCATGTAAGGGCAGATAAAGTGAAATATCTAAATGATCTAGCACAAGAAGCAGAGACAGCAGCAGCGAAAGGAAACCTCTTAGAACTTTACAGTAACACAAGAAAATTAGTAGGTAAATATATTCAGCCAACTGGATCAATCAAAAATAGTCAAGGAAAGGTACTTACTAACACTAAAGATCAAATGGACAGATGGGTTGAATATTTTGAAATGCTTCTAAATAGACCAGGCCCAGAGGTTCCCCCAGATATCCAGCCTTTAGAAATGGAACTGGATATCAACTGTGAGATACCATCCAAAGAGGAAATTAGAAAAGCTATAAATCTTCTCAAGGAAGGAAAGGTGACAGGCCCAAACGGTATCCCAGCTGAAGCCATCAGGACCAACATAAACACATCAACAGAATTGCTACATAGATTATTCAGTAAAGTCTGGGAGACCGAAGAAATACCAGCAGACTGGAGAGAAGGGTATCTTGTGAAACTGCACAAAAAAAGGTGATCTACAGGAGTGTGAAAACTATAGAGGAATTACATGTTGCTGTCAGTTCCTGGAAAAATATTAAGTAGAATAATTTTGGAAAGATTAAAAGATGCTATTGATAAAATGCTAAGAGATGAGCAGGCAGGTTTTCGGTCAAACAGATCCTGTACTGATCAGATAGCCACATTACGTATTATAATAGAGCAAAGCATTGAACTGAACTCACCACTTTACATTGGATTTATAGACTATGAAAAAGCATTTGACAGCATAGATAGGGAATCTCTCTGGAAATTGATGGGGCACTATGGAATCCCACAGAAAATTATCAACTTAGTAAAGGCAACATATAAAGACATGAAATGTCGAGTTCTTCATGAGGGAAAGCTAACAGATGCGTTTGAAATAAAAACAGGTGTGCGACAGGGATGTCTTTTGTCGCCTCTCTTATTTTTACTGGCTATAGACTGGACTATGAAAACAGTAACTGCTAACACCAAGAATGGAATTCAGTGGACCCCTACAAAACAGCTTGATGATCTGGACTTCGCTGATGATATTGCTCTTCTGTCCCATTCACAGAATCAGATGCAAGATAAATTAAATATACTTAATGCAAGATCACAGCAGCTTGGTCTGAAAATCCATAAAGGAAAGACAAAGATAATGAGAATAAATCAGGCAAATAGTAATGTGGTTTCTCTTAATGGCACCCCACTCCAAGATGTGGAGTCGTACACCTATTTAGGCAGTAATGTAGATAAAGATGGAGGAACTGATAGAGATATTAAAATAAGAATACAAAAGGCAAGGGGGGCTTTCATAGCACTAGGGAATTTGTGGAGGTCAAAAGAAATTAAAAGAAATACTAAACTAAAAATTTTTAATTCTAATGTCAAATCAGTACTTTTGTATGGGGCGGAAACATGGAGAACAACCAAGGCAATTACTAATAAATTACAGACATTTATTAACTGGTGCCTGCAAAGAATAGAGGGAATAAAATGGTATGATAGAATAACTAATGTCGAACTTTGGGAGAGAACTAAACAGGCTCCAGTGGATCAGGAAGTGAGGAAAAGACGCTGGCGTTGGATAGGGCACACACTGAGAAAACAGGAGAACAGCATTACTAGAATGTCTTTACATTGGAACCCACAGGGGCATAGGAATAAAGGAAGGCCAAAAAACACATGGAGAAGAGAGCTGGAGAACGAGGTTAGAAAGATTGGGAGGACATGGGGAGAGCTCCATGCTATGGCGAAGGATAGAACGACTTGGCGTGAGTTGGTTGAGGGCCTATGCTCCATCGGGGGATAGAAAGGCAGAAGAAGAAGAAGAAACATTGGATCAGTTTATCTGTGAGCAGTGTAGCTTTTCTGAAACATTGGATCCGTTTATCTGTGAGCAGTGTAGCTTTTCTGAAACATTGGATCAGTTTAACTGTAAGCAGTTTAGCTTGTCTGAAACATTGGATCAGTTTAACTGTGGGCAGTGTAGCTTTTCTGAAACATTGGATCAGTTTAACTGTGAGCAGTTTAGCTTGTCTGAAACATTGGATCAGTTTAATTGTAAGCAGTTTAGCTTGTCTGAAACATTGGATCAGTTTAACTGTAAGCAGTTTAGCTTTTCTGAAACATTGGATCAGTTTAACTGTGAGCAGTTTAGCGTTTCTGAAACATTGGATCAGTTAAACTGAAACTGGCATTAATAATGTTGTACTTATGTTGTTGGTAATGTTATAGTGCTATAACCATTAATGTTGTACTTGTGATCTTGGTAATGTTATGGTGCTATAACCATTAATGTTGTACTTGTGATGTTGGTAATGTTATAGTGCTATAACCATTAATGTTGTACTTGTGTTGTTGGTAATGTTATAGTGCTATAACCATTAATGTTGTACTTGTGTTGTTGGTAATGTTATGGTGCTATAAACATTAATGTTGTACTTGTTTTGTTGGTAATGTTATGGTGCTATCACTATTAATATTGTACCACTGTCATCATTAATTTTTTCATCAATAATGTTGTCATCATTATTGTTGTGCTGCTATTATAATTTATTTTGTACCTGCATCAACTTAAATAATGTACCGCTGTCTTACGGATGCCTTTTCCCAAACTTTCATCAGTTGCTGGGCTGTATCTTGAGCATGGTAGACAAGACAAAGCGAGCTGTTTCTGTCTTACGAGATAGAAGTCTTCAAGACAGAGAAGATGTGTCTCTGTGGTCTCAGCATCAGGCACTTAGTGCCGGAGAAGAGCCTGTCATGCGTGCACTCCGACACAGCGGAGATGTAGTCTGTGATGTCAGGAAACGAGCAGGTATTGTTTGTGTCTCTGTGGTGTCAAAAACTTCTCGAGTGATTTACATATAGATACGATGTTTGCATCAAACACACATTTCTAGTTTAATTTATCTCAAATACAATATTAGGTATCAAACAGACATTTCTTTTTTAATTCTTCAGTATAAAAAGAAAAAGAAAACATTTATAGTTTTTTGTTTTTAAAATCATTAATCAGATTTTAGTAAGAAAAAAACATTGCTAGTCTAAAATATCTTTAATAAAGTATAGCACTCTTTTCCACTCCTTTAGGCCTACTGGGCATATAGGGCTGGTCCTCTTTTTTATAGATCAGTCATCACTTGCCTTCACTTCCCAGAACTTCACCTGGTTCACTTTTAAGGCTAGGTCAACCTGGGAACAAAGGTCATTTTTTTAACAATGTCCACCTCCACTGAACCTGAACTGATGACACTTTAATCCCAAGGCAAGCATCTAACCACTATACCACAGCTACTCCCTGATCCCCAGGCAAACATCTAACCACTACACCCCAGCTACTCCCTGATCTCCAGGCAAACATCTAACCACTACACCCCAGCTACTCCCTGATCCCCAGGCAAGCATCTAACCACTACACCCCAGCTACTCCCTGATCCCAAGGCAAGCATCTAACCACTACACCCCAGCTACTCCCTGATCCCAAGGCAAGCATCTAACCACTATACCACAGCTACTCCCTGATCCCCAGGCAAACATCTAACCACTACACCCCAGCTACTCCCTGATCCCCAGGCCAACATCTAACCACTACACCCCAGCTACTTCCTGATCCCCAGGCCAACATCTAACCACTACCCCCCAGCTACTCCCTGATCCCCAGGCAAACATCTAGCCACTACACCCCAGCTACTCCCTGATCTCTAGGCAAACATCTAACCACTTCACCACAGCTACTCCCTGATCTCTAGGCAAACATCTAACCACTACACCACAGCTACTTCCTGATCCCCAGGCCAACATCTAACCACTACCCCCCAGCTACTCCCTGATCCCCAGGCAAACATCTAGCCACTACACCCCAGCTACTCCCTGATCTCTAGGCAAACATCTAACCACTTCACCACAGCTACTCCCTGATCTCTAGGCAAACATCTAACCACTACACCACAGCTACTCTCTGATCCCCAGGCAAACATCTAACCACTACACCCCAGCTACTCCCTGATCCCCAGGCAAACATCTAGCCACTACACCCCAGCTACTCCCTGATCTCTAGGCAAACATCTAGCCACTACACCCCAGCTACTCCCTGATCTCCAGGCAAGCATCTAACCACTACACCCCAGCTACTCCCTGATCTCCAGGCCAACATCTAGCCACTACACCCCAGCTACTCCCTGATCTCTAGGCAAACATCTAACCACTACACCCCAGCTACTCCCTGATCTCTAGGCAAACATCTAACCACTACACCCCAGCTACTCCCTGATCTCCAGGCAAACATCTAACCACTACACCCCAGCTACTCCCTGATCTCTAGGCAAACATCTAGCCACTACACCCCAGCTACTCCCTGATCTCCAGGCAAGCATCTAACCACTACACCCCAGCTACTCCCTGATCTCCAGGCCAACATCTAGCCACTACACCCCAGCTACTCCCTGATCTCTAGGCAAACATCTAACCACTACACCCCAGCTACTCCCTGATCTCTAGGCAAACATCTAACCACTACACCCCAGCTACTCCCTGATCTCCAGGCAAACATCTAACCACTACACCCCAGCTACTCCCTGATCTCTAGGCAAACATCTAGCCACTTCACCACAGCTACTCCCTGATCTCCAGGCAAACATCTAGCCACTACACCCCAGCTACTCCCTGACATACCTTTCAATAAAATTTTAAATATAAAACATTTGTTAGAATAACTTTAATGCACCAGGAAAGGATCATCTCTTCCCCATGATTCTCCACAGTTATGTAAATTTACAAGGTCAGAATTGTGTCTTCCCCATGATTCTCCACAGTTATGTAAATTTACAAGGTCAGAATTGTGTCTTCCCCATGATTCTCTACAGTTATGTAAATTTACAAGGTCAGAATTGTCTTTCTCCCATGATTTGACACAGTGGTCTATTCTTCATTAGGCTGGAATTATTAATTGATGAAATTTGTTTGTGCAGACGATGTTGTGGTGGATGTCCGAAGACAAGCCATGCTTGAGCTTCAGCGGGCGGTGACCTCGGCCGACAAGAAGGCAGCTGACCTGGTCATGGCTGAGACATTCAGAATGGAGAGAGCTGTAGCAGACGTCAGAGCTCAAGTGCAGTCTAAACTTCTACAGTCTGTCTATCCCCAGGAGGAATCTGCCGAGGTGAAGGCTGAATTAGTGAACTTTGACTTTAACTCCTTGACCTTGCCTCAGACACTCAAGAAAATAATATATTAGGGTGTGTTTGGTTAGCAAGGCTCCTCCTGTTCAAGCTGGGCTTGACCAAATGTTAGTTATCATTTTGGATGGCAAATATGTCATTGCTCCTGCTCTTCACTGAATCATTCATCATTCATCAATCATTCATCAATCATTCATCATAACAAGATCAATTTGAAGAAACAACCATTTCATAATGTTGTTGTTCTCGTAATACTGTAAAAGGGCTTTTGGACCGAAATATTCTAGGAAGATTTTTAGAGTATCAGGGAGAAATGTTAATAGAATAACTGACATTTTTTTTTTTTAATGATCTTAATACCAAAGCAGACATTTTATATGAACTGAATTTTAAAGTTGACTGGCTTATGAAGAGTATAATTTTTTGCAAATACGACAGCCTTATTAAATGCCTCAATGATTTGGAGAAAACCGTAGTGGAAAGTGTGGTTATTGGAAACATCGACAGACTTTGATTAGTAGGAAAGTGGACACAGGATATCAAGGATACCCTGGAGATCTCATAAGGCAGGAAAAAACACGTGACTTTCTGGCATAGAATCATGAGAGTGATATTGTGCAAAATACCTCCCACATGATGATGATTGAATGCTCTGATAGTACAGTCTTTAGTACTGCCAGTCTCCAGTAATGTGACAATCTCCAGTATTGTGACAATTCCCAGTATTGTGACAATCTCCAGTACTGTGACAATCTCTAGTATTGTGACAGTCTCCAGTATTGTGACAATTCCCAGTATTGTGACAATCTACAGTATTCTGACAGTCTCCGGTATTGTGACAATCTCCAGTATTGTGACAATCTCCAGTATTGTGACAATCTCCAGTATTGTGACAATCTCCAGTATTGTGACAATCTCCAGTATTCTGACAGTCTCCAGTATTCTGACAGTCTCCAGTATTGTGACAGACTCCAGTATTGTGACAATCTCCAGTATTCTGACAGACTCCAGTATTGTGACAATCTCCAGTATTCTGACAGTCTCCAGTATTGTGACAGCCTCCAGTATTGTGACAATCTCTGGTATTGTGACAATATCCAGTATTGTGACTGTCTCCAGTATTGCGATAGTTCCCATTGTTGTGACAGTCTCCAGTATTGCAACAGTCTCCAGTATTGTGACAGTCCCCAGTATTGTGACAGTCTGGAGTATTGTGACAGTCCCCAGTATTCTATCAGTCCCCTTTATTGTGACAATCTCCAGTATTGTGACAATCTCCAGTATTGTAACAGTCCCCTTTATTGTGACAATCTCTAGTTTTGTGACAGTCTCCAGTATTGTAACAGTCCCCTTTATTGTGACAATCTCCAGTATTGTGACAGTCTCCAGTATTGTGACAGTCCCCTTTATTGTGACAATCTCTAGTTTTGTGACAATCTCAAGTATTGTAACAGTCCCCTTTATTGTGACAATCTCTAGTTTTGTGACAGTATCCATTGTTGTGACAGTATCCATTATTCTGACAGTATTCATTGTTCTGACAGTATCCATTGTTGTGACAGTATCCATTGTTGTGACAGTATCCATTATTCTGACAGTATCCATTGTTGTGACAGTATCCATTGTTCTGACAGTAACCATTATTCTGACAGTAACCATTTTGCTGACAGTATCCATTATTCTGACAATATCCATTGTTCTGACAGTATCCATTATTCTGACAGTATCCATTGTTCTGACAGTATCCCTTATTCTGACAGTATTCATTGTTCTGACAATAACCATTGTTCTGACAGTATCCATAGTTCTGACAGTAACCATTGTTCTGACAGTATCCATTGTTCTGACAATATCCATTGTTCTGACAGTATCCATTGTTCTGACAGTATCCATTGTTCTGACAGTATCCATAGTTCTGACAGTAACCATTGTTCTGACAGTATCCATTGTTCTGACAGTATCCATTGTTCTGACAATATCCATTGTTCTGACAGTATCCATTGTTCTGACAGTATCTATTGTTCTGACAGTATCTATTGTTCTGACAGTATCCATTGTTCTGACAGTATCTATTGTTCTGACAGTATCCATTGTTCTGACAGTAACCATTGTTCTGACAGTATCTATTGTTCTGACAGTATCCATTGTTCTGACAGTATCTATTGTTCTGAGTTTCTATTGTTCTGACAGTATCTATTGTTCTGACAGTATCCATTGTTCTGAGTTTCTATTGTTCTGACAGTATCTATTGTTCTGACAGTAACCATTGTTCTGACAGTATCCATTGTTCTGACAGTATCTATTGTTCTGACAGTATCTATTGTTCTGAGTTTCTATTGTTCTGACAGTATCTATTGTTCTGACAGTATCTATTGTTCTGACAGTATCTATTGTTCTGACAGTATCCATTGTTCTGACAGTATCTATTGTTCTGAGTTTCTATTGTTCTGACAGTATCCATTGTTCTGAGTTTCTATTGTTCTGACAGTATCCATTGTTCTGACAGTATCTATTGTTCTGACAGTATCCATTGTTCTGACAGTATCCATTGTTCTGACAGTTTCTATTGTTCTGACAGTATCCATTGTTCTGACAGTTTCTATTGTTCTGACAGTATCCAAGGTTATAGGATGATAACTGCCAATAGCTGCCTTTATATACCCCTTGTGCTGTGTAGGCAGGGCGTCTTTGAGCCTGAGGATTTGCTTCCGCACGGCTGGTTCTCTCACCAGGACAGTACAGGTGTGAAGGATTTTATTTTGACCCAGGTCTCCCACATGACAGCCAAGTGTTCTAACCGTTTGGCCAGCCACTCCTGGGGATGATAACACAGACCACAAATCTGACTTTTGTTGTTTTGTTTATGCACTGTACTGTGTGACTCCTTGTCTGATCTCAAGATGGAAAACAAACAATTTGTAGATTTACTGCTGCTCACTGAATGTTTGTGTTTTTTCCTGAATCAAATGATGCAAAGAGAAGCTCATGCAAATGTCTCATTCCTTTAGCTTTCTAACCACAATTTGTGTGAACCGCACATTTAATAGAATTATTGTAGTAGTAGTAGTAATTCAAACAACAGTATCCTCTTCAACCCATATGAGGTTATAACTGGGATACCACGCAATCACTGAATCGATCAATCTATCAGTTAATCAATCAAACATCATATCTTTTGCAGAACGTTGCTCTCTTTACGGCACATCTCTCTTTACGGCACATCTCTCTTTACGGCACATCTCTCTTTACGGCACATCCCTCTTCATGGCAGATCCCTCTTCATGGCACATCTCTCTTTACGGCACATCTCTCTTCATGGCACACATCTCTTCATGGCACATCCCTCTTCATGGCACATCTCTCTTTACAGCACATCTCTCTTCACAGCACATCCCTCTTCACGGCACATCCCTCTTCACGGCACATCTCTCTTCACGGCACATCCCTCTTCATTGCACATCTTACTTTACGGCACATTTCTCTCTTCATGGCACATCTCTCTTTACGGCACATCTCTCTTTACGGCACATCCCTCTTTATGGCACTTCTCTCTTCACGGCACATCCCTCTTCACGGCACATCCCTCTTTACGGCACATCCCTCTTTATGGCACATCCCTCTTTATGGCACATCTCTATTCTCGGCACATCTCTCTTCATGGCACATCCCTCTATCTCTAGCCAATTCTCCAGCCTTGTGTTATTTCATAGCCAGTACAACTTCAATGTACTGTATCCACAATCATGGAGGTCTGCCTCAATGTCCTGTATCTACAATCATGGAGGTCAGTCTCTGATATATAGAGCTGTTTATGTCTCAATATATGGATACTTATATTTATCAGTTTGTCTGCTATTCATTATTGCATCGTTTATGTATCAGTTGTACATGATTGTAGAGTTTTGACTGCCAAGATCAGTATATTGTAAGTTTACATTGTAACAGTTCTAGTAATTATTTAGTGCTGTCTGTCTTGGCAGATATCTAAAGGGATCTGGAATACCATTTTTCTGTCTCAAGATCAAATTAACGCGTCATGTGCTAACTCTGTTTTAGGTTATCAGCTGTTTAGTTCTTCGCTGTAGTTCTTTAGAAACATCTACTGCCAGTATGTTCTATATTGAGACTGGTGTTAAATGTCCAGCTATAATGTTTGGTTCCTGGATATCCTTGTTCACAACTGTTATTGACAAATGTTCTTTTTTTCTTCATTCAGAGCTGTTGGAACTGTGGGCGAAAAGCTAGCGAGACGTGCAGCGGCTGCAACATGGCTCGATACTGTGGATCCTTCTGTCAACACAAGGATTGGGACAAGCATCACCACGTGTGTGGTAGAGCTCACGTCTCCTCCACTGTGGACTTGAGACCAATGCCGAGGACTACTTCTTCAAAGACGTCCATGGTGGCAAGACTAGGTTCGGGGACAAAAGGTCAACAAACTTTACCCTCTAAAGAATTTTCTGCTGTAGATCACTCATCTTACTCAAGTGCATCCCCGCAGCCATCTGCTGTGCCATGTCTGTCAGCAAAAGATGAGGCACAGACCACCACAGCTCCAGCAACGGTCAGCTCTACCCAGAGATCAACTTCCCCTGGAGTATCAGCTTCCACTGGAACACCAAGTCCAGCCAGTTCGAATCCAGACAACTCAGCCACTGAGGCTGACACATCTATCACTTCACAAACTTTGAGTGAGACGTCGGCAGCATAAATAATCATCATCACCACCACCATCATTATCACCACCATCATCGTCATCATCATCATCATAATTATCACCACCATCATTATCACCACCATCATCGTCATCATCATCATAATTATCACCACCATCATTATCACCACCATCATCGTCATCATCATCATCATAATTATCATCACCATCATCATCATCATCATCATCATCATAATTATCATCACCATCGTTATCATCAACATCATCATCATCATTGTGTTTATTGTCATCATCATCATCACTGTCATCACCGTTTAAATGACAGCAGCTGAGGCAGTGACTTAAATTGTGTTTGGCTGGATCACTCTTAGCCATAGACCATCACTGCTTTCACACCTGTCCTGTTAAACATGTACGACATATAGACGATTGTTATATAGCCTCCCACCCAAAGGTTACAATCAGCTTTTCCACAAACTTCTATTGGCACCAATGATTGGTATAACAAAGTCCACCAGTCAGTCATGTCTGGTATAACAAAGTCCACCAGTCAGTCATGTCTGGTATAACAAAGTCCACCAGTCAGTCATGTCTGGTATAATATAAGTCCACCAGTCAGTCATGTCTGGTATAACAAAGTCCACCAGTTAGTCATGTCTGGTATAACAAAGTCCACCAGACACTCATTGTCTTTAAACAAGCAAGCAGATTTCTGTTGTGCATCAAGTGGTCCACAGGAAGTTCCTAATCTGTTGTAACTGTTGCTTCCATCAATGGTGAACTGCATATCTAGTTGGGCTGTTTGTGTTGGCACTGCTGATGGCTGCTTCATTCCTTTAATGCATATGTTTGCTACTGGCTTTGCTAAGACCTCAGTCTGTGTCACTTTTTTTAAAAACAAAAGACAGCGATGAGCATTCTGTCTGGTTTTTGGTGGGATAGGAATGGAGCAGCTATGGGATGTCACGTTTACTGTGATGTTGAAAATGCGATTATTTGATTACCTGATTACCTAGAGACTTATCCAAATGTGTACCAGATAGTTGTACACACTTGACAAATGTACACACTTGACAGTTGTTCATGCTGGACAGTTGTACACACTTGACAAATGTACACACTTGACAGTTGTACATGCTGGACAGTTGTACACACTTGACAAATATACACACTTGACAGTTGTTCATGCTGGACAGTTGTACATGCTGGACAATTGTACATGCTGGACAGTTGTACATGCTGGAAAATTGTACATGCTGAACAGTTGTACATGCTGGACAGTTGTACATGCTGGACAGTTGTACATGCTGGACAGTTGTACATGCTGGACAGTTGTACATGCTGGACAGTTGTACATGCTGGACAGTTGTACATGCTGGACAGTTGTACATGCTGGACAGTTGTACATGCTGGACAGTTGTACATGCTGGACAGTTGTACACACTGCACAGGTTCCCACACTGGACAGTCTTAAACCCCTGGGTGCGCACTGCTTTTTCTTCACCTCTCAGATAGATGCACTCTGACTTATCTCAGATAGATGCACTCTGACTTATCTCAGATAGATGCACTCTGACTTATCTCAGATAGATGCACTCTGACTTATCTCAGATAGATGCACTCTGACTTATCTCAGATAGATGCACTCTGACTTATCTCAGATAGATGCACTCTGACTTATCTCAGATAGATGCACTCTGACTTATCTCAGATAGATGCACTCTGACTTATCTCAGATAGATGCACTCTGACTTAAACACCTTTAATTGGTAGTTGGTCACTTTTTACAACATGCATGTTGGAGGGGGGGGGGGTGGTCTACCCCCCCCCCCACGCCTTTTCCACCCCCCCCCCCACCACAACAACAAAAATTGGGGCCCCAGAAGTTACACTGGGAAAACCTTGTAATGTATCTGATTTGAAAACATGGAGATGAAGTGTTTGTTTGTTGATCTCTTTCACTCAGTTATAATATTCTTGTTGTGCTTCGCCTGTTCAAACTTCGACTTTGACGTGTAATACATTTGCTGTTTTCTGTTGTGCGGGTTGAATATTTATGCTACATCTGCCAGAATATTGACACATTTTCTCTGATGGACATTTCCTAGTTTAAGACTCTACAACTGTAGTTCTTTCTCTCTTTCAGACTCTACAACTGTATTTCTTTCTCTCTTTCAGACTCTACAACTGTAGTTCTTTCTCTCTTTCAGACTCTACAACTGTAGTTCTTTCTCTCTTTCAGACTCTACAACTGTAGTTCTTTCTCTCTTTCAGACTCTACAACTGTAGTTCTTTCTCTCTTTCAGACTCTACAACTGTAGTTCTTTCTCTCTTTCAGACTCTACAACTGTAGTTCTTTCTCTCTTTCAGACTCTACAACTGTAGTTCTTTCTCTCTTTCAGACTCTACAACTGTATTTCTCTCTCTCTCTCTCTTTCAGACTCTACCACTTTAGTACTTTCTCTCTTTCAGACTCTACAACTGTAGTTCTTTCTCTCTTTCAGACTCTACCACTGTAGTTATTTCTCTCTTTCAGACTCTTCAACTGTATTTCTTTCTCTCTTTCAGACTCTACAACTGTAGTTCTTTCTCTCTTTCAGACTCTACAACTGTAGTTCTTTCTCTCTTTCAGACTCTACCACTGTAGTTATTTCTCTCTTTCAGACTCTTCAACTGTATTTCTTTCTCTCTTTCAGACTCTACAACTGTAGTTCTTTCTCTCTTTCAGACTCTACAACTGTAGTTCTTTCTCTCTTTCAGACTCTACAACTGTATTTCTTTCTCTCTTTCAGACTCTAGAACTGTAGTTCTTTCTCTCTTTCAGACTCTACAACTGTAGTTCTCTCTCTCTTTCAGACTCTACCACTGTATTTCTTTCTCTCTTTCAGACTCTACAACTGTAGTTCTTTCTCTCTTTCAGACTCTACAACTGTAGTTCTTTCTCTCGTTCAGACTCTACAACTGTAGTTTTTTTCTCTCTTTCAGACTCTACAACTGTAGTTCTTTGTCTCTTTCAGACTCTACAACTGTAGTTCTTTGTCTCTTTCAGACTCTACAACTGTAATTCTTTCTCTCTTTCAGACTCTACCACTGTAGTTCTTTCTCTCTTTCAGACTCTACAACTGTAGTTTTTTCTCTCTTTCAGACTCTACCACTGTAGTTCTTTCTCTCTTTCAGACTCTACAACTGTAGTTCTTTCTCTCTTTCAGACTCTACCACTGTAGTTCTTTCTCTCTGTCAGACTCTACAACTGTAGTTCTTTCTCTCTTTCAGACTCTACCACTGTAGTTCTTTCTCTCTTTCAGACTCTACAACTGTAGTTCTTTCTCTCTTTCAGATTTGTTGTTCCCGTTTTGCTGAATCTTTCCCGTCACTGGCCTAGGGTGGTTTATTGTTTGCCTCAACTCATCATAGTTATTCAGAAACTGTTTACACTGTAGAACCTATGCTGTTGTGTGCATGTCAAACATAGACATTAAACTGGCAAGCTGGAGAATATCTTATAGGAGTAGGAATGTCACACCTTCTTCCTCTCCCCCACACCATAAAGGGAAATGTAACAATTATTTCAGGTGACTGAAATCAGAAAAAGCCAGGTCGTGTGTGTAAGAAAGAGGTAACTGAAAAACTAATTAAATAAATAGGATGGAGACAGTCAGACTTGTTTGGGGAGATTAGGATCCGAACAACAACTCAATAACTTGGAGAAAACCTGCAGACTAGATGGAACAGAAGCAAAGGAATGTCAGTGATAAATATCTGATGACTTGGTCACACGGATGGGATGTGGCCGCCCCAAGGAAATAAATAACTGAAGGAAATTGAAGACTAAAAAACAAACAGAAGATTCTGCTGCCACTAGCTCCACAATTATTGAGGACTTTTCAGGTACAGAAGTTAAACATACAATTCCCGGTGTCAGTTCTGGGAAGGGGAAGGGGGGGGGGGAGGAGTGGGATCCAGTTCGGGGGGGGGAAATAACCCACTCCCCCCTATTCACTGCTCCCCGTTCACTTCCCACCCATCCCCACCCTTCTACTGCTCCCCGCCTGCTCCTCACCAATCCACTGCTCCCCACCAATCCACTGCTCCCCACCAATCCACTGCTCCTCGCCCACTCCCTATCCATCCACTGCTCCACACCTACTCCCCACACATCTACTGCTCCCCACCCATCCACTGCTCCCCGCCCTCTCCCCATCCATCCACTGCTCCCCACCCATCTACTGCTCCCCACCCATCCACTGCTCCCCGCCCACTCCCCATCCATCAACTGCTCCCCGCCCACTCCCCACCCATCCACTGCTCCCTGCCACCCATCCACTGCTCCCCGCTCACTCCCCACCCATCCACTGCTCCCCGCCCACTCCCCGCCCACTCCCCACCCATCCACTGCTCCCCGCCCACTCCCCACCCATCCACTGCTCCCCGCCCACTCCCCACCCATCCACTGCTCCCCACCCAGTCCCACCAATCCCCTTAAAAATCATGCCGTTGGAGGTAACTAGTGGGTGGGTTTTTTTTTGGCGAAGACAGGAGCTCATCTGAGAGCTGAGGAACCAACAGTCTGCATAAAATAATCCAGATCTGTGAAACAGAAATACATAAAGGACTCAAGTTGTGGAGTAAGCCCAAAGTCTAGAAATGGATGAAAGCCAGAACTTGCCTTTGGTGTTACAGCTGGTGGACGCCAAGTAGGGCAACATATCTAATCATGTGTAGTTAGACAAGAAGGGGAACAAATACAATCATGTGTAGTTAGACAAGAAGGGGAACAAATACAATCATGTGTAGTTAGACAAGAAGGGGAACAAATACAATCATGTGTAGTTAGATAAGAAGGGGAACAAATACAATCGTGTGTAGTTAGACAAGAAGGGGAACAAATACAATCATGTGTAGTTAGACAAGAAGGGGAACAAATACAATCGTGTGTAGTTAGATAAGAAGGGGAACAAATACAATCATGTGTAGTTAGATAAGAAGGGGAACAAATACAATCATGTGTAGTTAGATAAGAAGGGGAACAAATACAATCATGTGTAGTTAGACAAGAAGGGGGACAAATACAATCATGTGTAGTTAGACAAGAAGGGGAACAAATACAATCACGTGTAGTTAGACAAGAAGGGGAACAAATACAATCACGTGTGGTTAGATAAGAAGGGGAACAAATACAACCACGTGTGGTTAGACAAGAAGGGGGAGAAATCCAATCATGTGTAGTTAGACAAGAAGGGGAACAAATACAATCACGTGTGGTTAGATAAGAAGGGGAACAAATACAACCACGTGTGGTTAGACAAGAAGGGGGAGAAATCCAATCGTGTGTAGTTAGACAAGAAGGGGAAGAAATCCAATCATGTGTAGTTAGACAAGAAGGAGAAGAAATCCAATCATGTGTAGTTAGACAAGAAGGAATGCAGTGGTAGGAAATAATCCAGAATGTACAGCTGTAAGAGATAACTCAACAAACTGCAGCAAATGAAAAGAACACGAATGCGCTGGGAAAAAACAAACACAATTTATTTCCAAAGCGTAAAGAAATGTGTACCTAAACCATTTTAACATTGTGGCCTCACTCATGTGAAACATTCTGTCATCTATACTTCTTGTCACAGGTTATAATAAATATCATTGACAACAACCAGGACTTGATTGTTGCAGGCACTGAGAAAACCTGTCTCATGTTGTGTTGATTGTGATTTGTGGTGGAAATATCACACAAGAGTGTGTTGGGTTTGATAAACAAGAGGTCATGTCAGTAAGTTTGTTTGTGTGTCACTTCCCCGTGTATCTGTCAGTAATGAGTATGTGTGTGTCACTGGCCCGTGTATCTGCCAGTGATGGTATGTGTGTGTCACTGGCCCGTGTATCTGCCAGTGATGAGTATGTGTGTGTCACTGGCCCGTGTATCTGTCAGTGATGAGTATGTGTGTTACTGGCCCGTGTATCTGCCAGTGATGAGTATGTGTGTGTTACTGGCCCGTGTATCTGCCAGTGATGAGTATGTGTGTGTCACTGGCCTGTGTATCTGTCAGTGATGAGTATGTGTGTGTTACTGGCCTGTGTATCTGCCAGTGATGAGTATGTGTGTGTTACTGGCCCGTGTATCTGCCAGTGATGAGTATGTGTGTGTTACTGGCCTGTGTATCTGCCAGTGATGAGTATGTGTGTGTTACTGGCCTGTGTATCTGCCAGTGATGGTATGTGTGTGTTACTGGCCCGTGTATCTGCCAGTGATGAGTATGTGTGTTTTACTGGCCCGTGTATCTGCCAGTGATGAGTATGTGTGTGTTACTGGCCCGTGTATCTGTCAGTGATGAGTATGTGTGTGTTACTGGCCCGTGTATCTGCCAGTGATGAGTATGTGTGTGTTACTGGCCCGTGTATCTGCCAGTGATGAGTATGTGTGTGTTACTGGCCCGTGTATCTGCCAGTGATGAGTATGTGTGTGTTACTGGCCCGTGTATCTGCCAGTGATGAGTATGTGTGTGTCACTGACCCTTGTATCTGTCAGTGATGAGTATGTGTGCGTCACTTCCCCGTGTATCTGTCAGTGATGAGTATGTGTGCGTCACTTCCCCGTGTATCTGTCAGTGATGAGTATGTGTGTGTCACTGGCCCGTGTATCTGCCAGTGATGAGCAATCGACCTAGATAGTTGTGTCGGATAAAGAAAGAGAACGGGTGGTCAGCAATGAAAGTTTGAGTTGAAGAAAGATTTGAAGTGGTAGACAACTTGAGCGGTGGTGTGCCCATTGACGGTGAGATTCCCTCCTCATTCACTTCGATGGCTGTGGCGTGAATGACTTCCGAGAGGTAAAGCTTGTCTGAGGACACGGCCAGAAATGACGTTAGGTTGTGAATTGCCTGGCCCTTCTAAAGCTATCACATCATATCCACGTCTTACTGCATCGTTTCATACATCACTAACCACTATCGTGGACACAACAAATACACTGCATAAGTTTCTGATCGGATAATAAAGTGTGCAGCTGATAAAAGCGCTGTTCGTACCCGCTCTGTGCTATCAGTGCCAATCATGGACAGTCCCAGAGAAACATGGCATGGCTGAGAGCAGATGTTTCCGGTGGGGAAACTAGAAGAGACAGAGTTCCCAATGAAGAACTGGAAACTGGACACTGGACACACCACCGGTAAACGATTTTAGAACATCTAAGAATGGAATGGTTTGGTCATCTGGTCAGAATATATCAAAATCAACCAGCAGCTGGAGTGTACTCCGTGAGAACAGCAAGCTACAAGTCAAGAGGGAGACCAAGAAAGACATGGATGGGGGAAGTAGAAGAGAGACTACAAAACTGCAAATGACATTCACACAAGCTATTCAACTGGCAGAAGACAGGAAACTACACGCACTAATCCATGCAACTCATTACGGATTGAACAGTTGGATAAAAGAAGAAGAGATTGTGTAATATTTTGTTTGTATCCGTGTGTAATATATTGTTTGTATTCACACTATTGACATTGACATCAGGAACACATTGCTTTGAATTAACAACTGTGGCTTGGGCGGGACAAAAGGGAGCTATAAACAAAGTGGTCACTCCTCTAGCATCTCCCTCCAATCTGCCTCCACCAAGGGCGTGGCTTTTTCCTTCCAGACTCCTCTTCGTTTGAGAGTGTAAGTGTTTCACAGATTCATGGGGGTCTTTGCTGGAGCTGAGTTCCGTGCTTTGTGAGACTGCTTTCTTGAGGAGACGGCGGAGCATGAGGACAAGTACCCGAGCAGTGAAGACTTAACCTGTAGCCATCTAGACGTCTTGATGACTGGGCCCTGGGTTTCTAGACAGACAGAGAGAGAGAGATAGAGAGAGAGAGAGAGAGAGAGAGAGAGAGAGAGAGAGAGAGAGAGAGAGAGAGAGAGAGAGAGAGAGGAGATAGTGGTTGAGAGATAGGGCGCGATATACACAGGAGGAGAGAGAAAGAAATGAAAAAAAAAAATTAGGAACGAGACCAACCACCAACCAAAACACTAACTGACAGACATTCAGTTGACAGTCAGCCAGACAGGCAGACGGACGGACTGGCGGACGCATAAATGGAAGGACGGACAGATGGATGGATGGATAAATTGTGAAAAAGAGACTATGTTTTCACTCAAACAACCAAAGAAACCTACACACAGGTATGTCCAGTTCCTGGCATTGCCACTGAATGCACACACACACACACACACACGCTTGCACACACACATACACACACACGATAAGATATGACCACCACACACTTGCTCAATGAAACCTACCCAAAGAGATGATGCTACTGAAGTCGGCCGTCTCCGCACTGAAGGCCAGGACTATACCCATGTTCTGAAGAATCTTCTTGAGGTAGAGCACTCGGTGTAACCTGAATTTGGGTATCTCCAAGTGCACAGCTGTTGGCACCAGCTCACTGGCCAGGTAGGCAATGGTTCGGCTACTGGCCAATAATTGTTTGTCTGTAGATGAAAGGACAGTTCAAAAGTGTGTCATCTTTTCAAAAGCCTCAGGTGTTTTTCTCTCTCAGACTTGCGTCGTAATGTTAACAATGTTAGAGAAGACAATAAGGTTTGTGAAGTTCAGTTCAAAGAATGTATTTTGTGCATCATAAAATGTTTCTGTTAACTATGTAATAATGCTCCGGAATCAAAACACCGAAACATATGGGGAGATAACCTTGACAATTACTTGTGTCCTCATCATTGTTTGTCATTGATATCAGTTGACATTTGGACAATAGCTGAAGTACACACGGGCGCTCCTAGGCATTATGGGTGATGGGATGTGTGGTTCACAGCTAGGCTGATTGCTAAAGAGGCTATACTGTATATGGGTTATGGGATGTGTGGTTCACAGCCAGGCTGATGGCTGAAGAGGCTATACTGTATATGGGTTATGGGATGTGTGGTTCACAGCCAGGCTGATGGCTGAAGAGGCTATACTGTATATGGGTTATGGGATGTGTGGTTCACAGCTAGGCTGATGACTAAAGAGGCTATACGGTATATGGGTTATGGGATGTGCGCCAAAAATGACCTAAATGCAAAAATTTCACATTTCCTTTTATAAAAGTCACATGCTACAAAAGCAGCCAATGCGTACCGTCAAATGTTCTTCTGTGGGCTATAGAATACCAAACCCTGCTGATATTGACTGACTAGATAACTATAGACTGACCGGTGTGATGCTGACTTCATCACATACCAAACCCTGCTACATGATATTGACTGACTAGATAACTATAGACTGACCGGTGTGATGCTGACCACGTGACTCACCGAGCGCTGATCAGTCTAGCCCTTTATGCCCAATACATCTAAAGGCGTACATCCAGCACCCCTCGTGTCACGTGTGGGAGAACTCACCCACATCCAGCACCCCTTGTGTCTCGTGTGGGAGAACTCACCCACATCCAGCACCCCTCGTGTCACGTGTGGGAGAACTCACCCAAATCCAGTACCCCTCGTGTCACCTGTGGAAGAACTCACCCACATCCAGCACCCCTCGTGTCTCGTGTGGGAGAACTCACCCACATCCAGCACCCCTCGTGTCACGTGTGGGAGAACTCACACACATCCAGCACCCCTCGTGTCTCGTGTGGGAGAACTCACCCACACCCAGCATCCCTCGTGTCACGTGTGGAAGAACTCACACACATCCAGCACCCCTCGTGTCTCGTGTGGGAGAACTCACCCACATCCAGCACCCCTCGTGTCACGTGTGGGAGAACTCACCCACATCCAGCACCCCACGTGTCTCGTGCAGAAGAACTCACCCACATCCAGAACTCCTCTTGTCTCCTGTGGGAAAACTCACCCACATCCAGCACCCCTCGTGTCTCGTGTGGGAGAACTCACATACATCCAGCATCCCTCCTGTCTTGTGTGGGAGAACTCACCCACATCCAGCAACCCTCGTGTCTCGTGTGGGAGAACTCACATACATCCAGCAACTTTCGTGTTTCGTGTGGGAGAACTTACCCACATTCAACATCTCTCGTGTGGGAGAACTCACCCACATCCAGCACCCCTTGTGTCTCGTGTGGGAGAACTATGTAGAATCCTAGCTCAGCCCCTTTAAGTGGAATCTCCACAACATCCACCTTGAGCTCCTCGTCCCTTTTCCATCCAACAGTTAATACACCTGTCATCGCATCTACCTGTGAACGTATCCAACAGTACACCTGTCATCACATCTACCTGTAAACGTATTCAACAGTACACCTGTGATCACATCTACCTGTGAACGTGTCTAACAGTTAGTACACCTGTCATCACATCTACCTGTGAACGTGTCTAACAGTTAGTACACCTGTCATCACATCTACCTGTGAACGTGTCCAACAGTTAGTAAACCTGTCATCACATCTACCTGTGAACTTGTCTAACAGTTAGTACACCTGTCATCACATCTACCTGTGAACTTGTCCAACAGTTAGTACACCTGTCATCAAATCTACCTGTGAACGTGTCTAACAGTTAGTACTCCTGTCATCACATCTACCTGTAAACGTGTCCAACAGTAAGAACATTTGTCATCACATATACCTGTGAACGTGTCCAACAGTTAGTAAACCTGTCATCACATCTACCTGTGAACGTATTCAACAATTAGTACACCTGACATCACATCTACCTGTGAACGTGTCTAACAGTTAGTACACCTGTCATCACATCTACCTGGGAACGTGTCCAACATTTAGTACACCTGTCATCACATCTACCTGTGAACGTGTCTAACAGTTAGTGCACCGGTCATCACATCTACCTGTGAACATATCCAACAATTAGTACACCTGACATCACATCTACATGTAAACGTGTCCAACAGTTAATACACCTGTCATCACATCTACCTGTGAACGTGTCCAACAGTTAGTACAAATGTCATCACATCTACCTGTGAACATATCAAACAGTAATATACCTGCCAACATATCTACATGTCAATCAACACAAACACCAGTCGACATATATATGAGTCAACACATTCACTAGTCAACATATCCATCCGTCAACAAATCCATCGGTCAATATATCCACCAGTTAACATATCCACTAGTCAACATATCCATCCGTCAACGAATCCATCGGTCAAAATATCAACCAGTCAACATATCCACCAGTCAACATATCTACCAGTCAACATGTCCGTGAGTCAGCATATTCAAAAGTCAACGTATCCATAAGTTAACAAATCCACCACTCAACATATCCATTTATCCACACACTAAGCAATCAACGTATACACCAGACAAAGTATTTGCCATTTAACATATCCATAAGTTAGCATATCTGTAAGTTAACATATCCATTAGTTAACATATCCATAAGTTAACATAGCCATGGTTTTACATATCCTTGTGTGAACACATTCAGGAGTTAACATATCTATGAGTTAACATATCTATGAGTTACCATTTCTACCACTTAATATATCCACTAGTTAATATAACCATTAGCTAACATATCCATTAGTTAACATATCCATTCACCAACATATCCATTAGTTAACAAATAATGTGGTAATATATCCACCACTAAACATATCCACCATCAAAATATCCATGAGTTAACAGGCCTATGAGTAAACACACCCACATCTCGAAATATCCACTAGTTAACATATCCAGTATTACCATTCATTAGTAAACATATATATATGAGTCAACATATCAACCACTCAACATATCCACCACCCATCATATCCATTAGTCAACATATCCATTAGCCAACATATCCATTAGCCAACATATCCATTAGTTAACATATCCATGTAGTAATATATCCACCACTAAACATATCCACTAGTCAAAATATCCATGAGGTAACATGCATATGAGTAAACACACCCACATATCAAAATATCCACTAGTTAACATATCCATTAATTACCATTCATTAGTAAACATATCTATGAGTCAACATATCCACCACTGTAATGGGGGATATTTTCGACCCAGTTTAGGGTGGTTGGGGTGAAGGCCCAAAGCTGACCGAAAACACCGAGATAGTCCAGATACTTGGATTAAACGAGAATCTGGAGATAGGTGACTAACCACTAGTTATCACGGGGATCACGGTGATGCGACCCAAGGTCGCCACGGGAAAAGTAAAGGACCACCACGTGTTGTCACGTGAAACTAACCCGTGGTATAAGTCAGACTTGACTCTGGTCAAGTTTAGTTTGTGTCGACCTGTTGGAGCGAGAGGACGAGCGACTGAATGTGCGAATGTCTACGTGAGTGCCTGAGGAGAAAGGAGACCTGCCGACGAAATGTTAAGCTGAGATCGACCATGCCAGCGTGTGAGATGTCCAAACGTCAGTGTTGAATCCATGGGACCCATCGTTGCTTGAATGCCTGCAGAAGACTGTTCGTTAAAAGGCTGCGTGAGTTTGTGTACGAAAAGCGGTTCAATTTAGACATCGACTGGACGATTCTGTTTGTCGTAACTTGTAATACGTCAATAAAGTAATGTCTCGTAAGCTCACATAGGTGTCGGCTTGTGCCAGGTGTGTAACGTGAAGCGTGTGAGAATATCATCCACCACACACGCATGAACACCGCCTAGACAACGAGTAGAAATACAAACCCATTCATTACAACCACCCATCACATTCCTTAGTTAACATATCCACTAGCCAATAATCTACCATTAACATTTCGATTGGTTAACATATCCACCAGTTAACATATCCACCAGTCAACATATCCACCAGTTAAGATATCCACCAGTTAACATATCCACCAGTTAACATATCCACCAGTTAACATATCCACCAGTTAACATATCCACCAGTTAACATATTCACCAGTTAACATATCCACCAGTTAACATATCCACCAGTTAACATATCCATCAGTCAACATATCCACCAGTCAACATATCAATGAGTAAACATATCCATGATTTAACATGTTCATGACTTGGCATATCTATGGGTTAATAAATTTACCAGTCAAAACATCCACCAGTCAACATATCCACCGGTCAAAACTAATACACAGATACACAGACATATAACAGATGCATGTGGTAAAGTCATGTGTTAGCATACGTAACACACATACACATAGAAACACAAAAACATACGAGCACAAAAGGGCAACTCACCATGATACCTGTACTGTTGGGGTCCATGGATGCGAACTGACGTTTGTGTGTCTTGTGTCGGGAAAACTTGTCCTGCCACTCTGCCCTCACGACCATCGTGTCCACTAGAAGTATGTTTCCCGCAGCCAGTAATTCTGGTTTTAGAGAAATCCTTTCATGTTCCATGCAGCCATTGAGAATAGTTTTAGAGAAATCATTTCATGTTCTCGGCGGCGAGTGACTCCAGTATTAGAGAAATCATTTCATGTTCTCGGAGGTCAGTGACCCTACTTTTAGAGAAATAAGGTCTTGAACCCCCCCCCCCCCACCCCCTTTAAAATTCTAATCGTGTTGGGTGTGGCGTATGTTGTCGTTTTTCATTGGCTTTCATTGATCTCACAGATGATGTTTGTGACTATGATCAAACTGTTATCATCGATGTTTAATCTATTTTTTAATCTATCAGCTTAGTTAGTTAGTTATTCGACAGATTATTTTAATCTCACATCGAATCATTCAGTCCATAAGTGTTCAGATCCCCTCTTCAGTATCTCCCTCAGCGTGTAGTGGTTTATAACTCTGCGTTGTTTTACTATTCTTCTTTTTGGCCCCTGTGTAACGCTCTAGTCTGGCTTCACATCTTTTGATCTGGTAATCTGGTAATCTGGTAATCCTAGTTTCAGCTTCATAGCAAAAGGGTCACCCCACATATGCTCCGCTCCTGTGCCAACGAAAAACAAACGCAGCTCACAGTGTCACGCCATACACTCAACTCAGAAGCTGGGCGACGAAACTACATCCTTCCAGTCTACAAATGGAGCAAAAAGACAACGGCCACCGTCTGGCAAAAAAAAAAAAAATATTTGCCCCGGCTTTAAAAAAAAAAAAAAGGTGTCCGTACCTAGCGTCCATTTTGACCGGAAGAATTATATGAGGGTTAATAAACGGTCACCCCAGCAGTACCCTCATTATTAGCTGGGGAAGGGACTTAGGACATTACATCCACCAGCAGGCGTCGCCCCTACAACGACCTGCCTGCCATCGTTAATGACTGTTCACCCAACAGCCATGCAGTTCTTTGGCACGAAGGCGACACCTTGAACTTGGGTTTCGTAGTGCCGACTCCCTACTAAGATGTTATTTTATGTTCTGTTATGACAATTAATGTCACTGCACATTGGGCATACCCATGCGTGCTCAGTTCTCCGAAGCAGCAGCCACTCTAAAGTACTTCTACTAATTGTCCCCATGAGAAGCTGGTTATATTGTCTCCTTTCTCGGCCTCGAAGACGGCAAAGACGTGCATCACCATGCTTAACTCCCATGTCACGCAATCGTGTTAGTGTCAGGGATTCCTCATTCTCCACTAGCCCAGTTCGTACAGCGTTGACTATGTCTGCTCTGTCCATACTTTTTCCCGCAATCATTAGTGCAGTGCTTGCCAGTTGGTCTGCTCGCTCATTTCCCTTCACGCCCGCATGACCCGGTGTGTAGATCCAGGTTACGGAGGTTAAGTGCGATTTCCTAATGCTTTCTATCCATTCAGAGAGCATACTGCCTGTTGCTATCTTCTGAAGCATATTCATTGAGTCTGAGACAATTACTACCTGTGTGGCGCTTTGCTTGGATACCCATGCTAAAGCTCTAGAAGCAGCGGCTATTTCCATTGTCATGCTTGACGTGGTTGTCTGGTAAGCGCCGCTGTCCTCATGTATTGTTTTCCCCTTTCTTTGCGCTGTGTATGCCCATGCTGACCTTGATCCGCGCTTCACGGATCCATCTGTGTAGATGATGGTATCTTCTGGGTCTGAATGCTGATCTATCAGTTCCCTTACTTCTGTGTCTACCGCCGCAGGAATTTGATCCCGGCAGTACCTTCCGAGTGTGATGACAACCTTAGAGATGCCATGCATGTCTACTGGTGTATTCGTCCATTCTTTTCCGTGGCTGATCACTTCTAGGTCACATACCTGCTGGATTAAGTCCTCAGCCTTTGCCATCCAAGAGCGGCCCCTTTTGAGACGCGTTCCTTTTGTGTCGTGAATAGCTTTGTGTAATGGGTGGTTAACATCTGCTGATACCCTCATGTAAGCCTTGACCTGTGCCACTTTGTATCTGCTTGTCATAGTCGGCAGACCCAGGTTTTGTTCGTGTAGTTTGGTCAGTGTTGCAGATTCACAAACATGACTTGTTTCGTTTGATCGAGCCGTCTCTCTGGGGACATTCAGTATATTAGCCCTATCCATTGCTCGTCCGTTTCCCACGTGAGCATCACTTGCAAGTCTGTCAGCTCGTTCATTGCCCTTTACGCCAAAATGAAACCGGAAGAAATAGGAAATTTTGGATAAGGTGTAGAGCTCAAATTAGGATACGCAGTCGTTGTGGGTGACAATGCAGTGTAGGGAAATAATGAATAATATTTCGATAAATAGTTTGATTAATAGAAACATGTTTTTCGAAAGCTATTGCATGTGGAAAACCTTTACTTGAGTGTCGACTTGCCTCATCGATTGTCGGCCATTATGTTACAGTTTGCTACCTCTAACGAATGATGTTACCTTCAGACACACACACTTAGAATGTCCGGATACTGAGTTCAGTGACATTGATGAAATATCAGTGGTATCATTTGTTATGACTAAAGCCATAGAAAATTTGTGATGACCTCTTCTTTTTTAAGTTATAAACACACCCAAACTCTCTCTCTCACTCACACACACACTCTCTCTCTCTCTCACTCTCTCTCTCTCTCTCACTCACCCACTCTCTCTCTCTCTCACTCTCTCTCTCTCTCACTCACTCTCTCTCTCTC
>CAJHNH020000085.1:217511-260011 GCA_905116865.2 Candidula unifasciata | reverse complement strand
CGTTCGTTCGTTCGTTCGTTCGTTCTGTCTGTCTGTCTGTCTGTCTGTCTGTCTGTCTGTCTGTCTGTCTGTCTGTCTGTCTGTCTGTCTGTCTGTCTGTCTGTCTGTCTGTCTGTCTGTCTGTCTGTCTGTCTGTCTGTCTGTGTCTGTCTGTCTGTCTGTCTGTGTCTGTCTGACTGTCGGACTGTCTGTCTGTCTGTCTGTCTGTCTGTCTGTCTGTCTGTCTGTCTGTCTGACTGTCTGTCGGACTGTCTGTCTGTATTTCTTTCTGTCTTTTCGCCCGCCCGTGAGTCCGTCCGTCTGTCTGTTTGGCTATCCGTCCGTACCTCTGTCTGACTGTCTGTCTGCTTTGAGTTGGTGTTTGGTATAAAATTAGTTCATCACAGTAATGAGAACTTGAGTTTATCTCAATGCTGAGACACTTAGTTTGCTAAAATGTTGAGATAGTCAGTTTATCTTAATGTTGAGACAATGAGTTTATTACAGACACGCTACACCAAGCTCACCTGTCTGTTGAGACACTGAGTTTATTACAGACACGCCACACCAAGCTCTCCTGTCTGTTGAGACACTGAGTTTATTACAGACACGCCTCACCAAGCTCACCTGTCTGTTGAGACAGTGAGTTTATTACAGACACGCCACACCAAGCTCACCTGTCTGTTGAGACACTGAGTTTATTACAGACACGCCACACCAAGCTCACTTGTCTGTTGGGACACTGAGTTTATTACAGACACGCCACACCAAGCTCACCTGTCTGTTGAGACACAGAGTTTATTACAGACCTGTCACACCAAGCTCACCTGTCTGTTGAGACACAGAGTTTATTACAGACACGCCACACCAAGCTCACCTGTCTGTTGAGACACTGAGTTTATTACAAAACGGACGAACTTTATTTTCAAAGGGTCACAAATTGGGCACGCAGGCCCGACTTACAATCGGCCCTTCCAGTCAACCATCTTTCGCACAGCAGTTGTATTTTACCAATAAAGCATGTTATGATCATATGATGATATGCATATTATGAATATTATAAAAGAACACAAAAACATGAGTTGTAAAGTGCATGCAAAAACCCGCGCCTGCATACATACACCCACATACACGGGCTCACCCACTCACTTACACACACAAACATGCATGCATACATTACATACATACATACATACATACACAGATACATACAAACAAACATGCATACACACATACACACAGGCATACGTACACACAAACATGCATACATAGATGCAAACATACATTCATACGTAATACAGGCATACACGCATACAGTCATAAATACAGTCATGCATGGAGACACACACATACACACATGGACACTCCCACAGAGAAACACACACACTCAGACAAAAATACAGACACACACACAGACACTTACATATAAACACACACAGGGAAACACACAGCACACATATTTACATTCGTGCTCACACACTGACACACACACACCACACATACGCAGACAAACATGCAGATACATACATACAGCCACATAGACACACACGCAGTCAAACACACACACACAAATACAGACAAACAGGCAGACAAACACATACTGACACCCACAGGACACACCAAGCTCACCTGTCTGTTGAGACACTGAGTTTATTACAGACACGCCACACCAAGCTCACCTGTCTGTTGGGACACTGGGTTTATTACAGACACGCCACACCAAGCTCACCTGTCTGTTGAGACACTGAGTTTATTACAGACTTGCCACTCCAAGCTTACCTTTCTGTTGAGACACTGAGTTTATTACAGACCTGCCACACCAAGCTCACCTGTCTGTTGAGACACTGAGTTTATTACAGACCTGCCACACCAAGCTCACCTGTCTGTTGAGACACTGAGTTTATTACAGACCTGCCACACCAAGCTCACCTGTCTGTTGAGACACTGAGTTTATTACAGACCTGCCACACCAAGCTCACCTGTCTGTTGAGACACTGAGTTTATTACAGACCTGCCACACCAAGCTCACCTGTCTGTTGAGACACTGAGTTTATTACAGACCTGCCACACCAAGCTCACCTGTCTGTTGAGACACTGAGTTTATTACAGACCTGCCACACCAAGCTTACCTGTCTGTTGAGAAACTGAGTTTATTACAGACACGTCACACCAAGCTCACCTGTCTGTTGAGATACTGAGTTTATTACAGACCTGCCACATCAAGCTCACCTGTCTGTTGAGACACTGAGTTTATTACAGACCTGCCACACCAAGCTCACCTGTTTGTTGAGCCCGTCGTACAGATTTGAGATCTGGTACCAAGGAATGAACATGAGGCCCAGAACCCGCATCATCTGCTGGGCCGATGGGCCGCTGGCTAACACCATGATCTGGGCCAGGGCCGAGTGAAGGCTGCCAAACATGGACACAATCACTGTCAAACATGGACACAATCACTGTCAAACATGGACACAATTACTGCCAAACATGGACACAATTACTGTCAAACATGGACAAAATCATTGTCAAACATAGACACAATTACTGTCAAACATGGACACAATTATTGTCAAACATGGACACAATCACTGTGAAACATGAACACAATCACTGTCAAACATGGACACAATGACTGCCAAACATGGACATAATCACTGTGAAACATGGACACAATTACTGTCAAACATGGACACAAATACTGTCAAACATGGACACAATCATTGTCAAACATGGACACAATTACTGTCAAACATGGACACAATCACTGTGAAACATGAACACAATCACTGTCAAACATGGACACAATGACTGCCAAACATGGACACAATTACTGTCAAACATGGACACAGTCACTGTGAAACATGAACACAATCACTGTCAAACATGGACACAATGACTGCCAAACATGGACACAATTACTGTCAAACATGGACACAATTATTGTCAAACATGGACACAATTATTGTCAAACAGGGACACAATTATTGTCAAACAGGGACACAATTACTGTCAAACATGGACACAATTACTGTCAAACATGGACACAATTACTGTCAAACATGGACACAATCAGTGTCAAACATGGACACAATCATTGTCAAACAGGGACACAATTACTGTCAAACATGGACACAATTACTGTCAAACATGGACACAATTACTGTCAAACATGGACACAATTACTGTCAAACATGGACACAATTACTGTAAAACATGGACACAATCAGTGTCAAACATGGACACAATTACTGTCAAACATGAACACAATTACTGTCAAACTTAAAGGGCCTTTTTCCACACCTTTAGGCGTACGGGGCATATAGGGCTAGACCTACATATTCTAGATTAATCGGCACTCGTTGGGTCATGTGGTCAAGATCACGCCTGCCGCCTTTACCTCCTAGGAATTTACCCGAAACCCATTTATTTGTCTAGAAGGATTATATAATGTCTAGCGACAATGAACATGCTTCCGGCGACAACCTCTAGTCACTCATAACATAAACACAGTATCATAGCCCCCAAGACGCCACACTCGTCTGGACGTGTCCTTCCAAATACATTGCAACAGGCAGCAAACCAAAACACAGCTAAGAGCTGGCAAATTTACCCCAATACCTGTTTCAGTTATGGCCCGCTTACACTCTTCCTTATAAAGTAATAGAAGTCGACATCAATATCTTCTACCCATCTGTTGTTCACCATAAAGGATGTCCTAAGAGACTCTACCATCCTCCATTCTTCAGGTGTGACCCAGCCACCTGAGCCATCTTAAACTGAGTATTGAGAAGACTGTTGTAGTACCTGCTCTTTCCAATACCTCCGTGTTTGCGATTTTGTCCTGCCACCTAATGTCAAGTATTCTTCTTAGGCATCGCATGTGAAAGCTTTTTAGCAGTTTGTGCTGGTGCCAGTAAGTTGACCAAGTTTCACTGCCATAAAGCAGAGAAGTGAGAACATAAGCCTGATAGACAAGGGTTTTTGTTTTAATTGTGAGCTTTCTGTTGTGCCATAAATCTGCTCATTGTTGTTGCTGCCTCACCTATCCTGGTGTTGATTTCTTGGTCCATTGATAGCATGTTGTTCATCGTGGATCTCAGCTTTGTAAAATGTTCGGCTGTCTCCAGCTCTTCATCATCAATGTAGACTGCAGGTCTATCGTTAGCACTTTGCACCATAATCGGTCTTCATTTTGCTATCATTGCACGAGCAAATACTGATCAACGACATCGCTTCTCTGTTTGTTTCCTATGCCACTTAGGGCCAGAGATGAAGTACAGCCTGTCCAAAGCACAAAACCTGGCCAGTCGTGTAGAGACCAAGAGTTGTCCATGCATTGCCATATCTCTTGTCGACCTGCCTTATTTACCCCACAGTAAAGGTAACACTAATACTTGTGTGAGATTCATATCTTAGACATTTCCTTTGATAAGTTCGATGTCCAGGGAATTAACCTGTTGTCATTATTGACGTTGTGGATACAGTTATAGGATCAACGCCGCCGCCCCCCCCCCCCACACTGACCCCCACCCCCTCTTTTTTTACACCCCCCCCCCCCCAGCAACAACAACAAAACAACAATAATAATAACATGAACACCAGAATAAAGTTAGCTGAAGATTACGTGTACAGACTTACTGAACAAAGACTTGTGGGTAAACAGATTGACGCAATAGATATACCACCGCACACACACACACACACACACACAAACACAGAGAGAGAGAGAGAGGGGGGGGGAGAGATAGATAGACAGATAGAGAGAGAGAGAGGGGGGAGAGAGAGATAGATAGATAGATAGAGAGAGAGAGGGGGAGAGAGAGAGATAGATAGATAGATAGAGAGAGAGAGGGGGGAGAGAGAGAGATAGATAGATAGATAGATAGAGAGAGAGAGAGAGAGTGAGAGAGAGAGAGAGAGAGAGAGAGAGAGAGAGAGAGAGAGAGAGAGAGAGAGAGAGAGAGAGAGAGAGAGAGAGAGAGAGAGAGAGAGAGAGAGAGAGAGAGAGAGAGAGAGAGAGAGAGAGAGTTAAATCATTCCAAAAGCTGACGCATGATTTGTGACTCCTGAGACAAGTAAATAAACCTGAAGCCTCAACCACCAGACCTGTGATATAAATCAAGTGCGGCTACAAACGACCCATAAAACGTCTAAGTACCTCAGACCCTGATCAAAAGATGCCTGCTGAAAGGTTTACCTGAACGGCGACACGACCAGACTGAGCGCCGTGTGGTTGACATTTCTGCTGAAATTCAGGAAGAAAAAGTCTGATTCCGCCGACAAATTATACACCACTTGCCTTCGACTCCTCTCTCTGACCGCCTCTAGCACTAGGACACACAGTAGCATAGCGGCGAGAATTGGCCGCATCTTGTGTAACCAATCACTGGAAATAACAAAATAAACATTTACCAACCACTGACTGTAACAAAAATAAACATTTACCAACCACTGACTGTAACAAAATAAACATTTACCAACCACTGAGTGTAACAAAATAAACATTTACCAACCATGCATGCATGTATGAATGTATGTATGTATGTATGTATGTATGTATGTATGTATGTATGTATGTATGTATGTATGTATGTATGTATGTATGTATGTATTATGTATGTATTATGTATGTATGTATGTAGGTAGGTAAATAGGTAGGTAGGTAGGTAGGTAGGTAGGTAGGTAGGTAGGTATGTATGTATGAATGTTTGTAGGTAGGTAGGAAGGTAGGTAGGTAGGTATGTATGAATGTATGTATGTATGTATGTATGTATGTATGTATGTATGTATGTATGTATGTATGTATGTATGTATGTATGTATGTATGTATGTATGTATGTATGTATGTATGTATGTATGTATGTATGTATGTATGTATGTATGTATGTATGTATGTATGTATGTATGTATGTATGTATGTATGTATGTATGTATGTATGTATGTATGTATGTATGTATGTATGTATGTATGTATGTATGTATGTATGTATGTATGTATGTATGTATATGTATGTATGTATGTATGTAGTATGTATGTATGTATATGTATGTATGTCTGTATGTATGTATGTATGTATGTAGGTATGTAGTGTATGTATGTATGTATGTATGTATGAATGTTGTAGGTAGGTAGGAAGGTATGGTATGGTAGGTATGTATGAATGTATGTATGTCTGTGTATGTATGTATGTATGTATGTATGTATGTATGTATGTATGTATGTATTGTCTGTATGTATGTATGTATGTATGTATGTATGTGTATGTATGTATGTATGTATGTATGTATGTATGTATGTAGTATGTATGTATGTCCTGTATGTATGTATGTATGTATGTATGTATGTATGTCATGTATGTATGTATTGTATGTATGTATGTATGTATGTATGTGTATCTAGTATGTATGTATGTATGTATGTATGTATGTATGTCTATGTATGTATGTATGTATGTATGTATGTATGTATGTATGTATGTATGTAGTATGTATGTATGTCTGTCTGTATGTGTGTAGTATGTATGTATGTCTGTATGTATGTATGTATGTATGTAACTGTATGTATGTAGTCTGTATGTATGTATGTATGTATGTATGTCTGTATGTATGTATGTTATGTATGTATGTATGTATGTATGTCTGTATGTATGATGTATGTATGTATGTATGTATGTATGTATGTATGTATGTATGTATGTATGTATGTATGTGTTGTATGTTCTGTATGTATGTATGTCTGTCTGTATGTATGTATGTATGTATGTATGTCATGTATGTCTGTATGTATGTATGTCTGTATGTATGTATGTCTGTTATGTATGTATGTTGTTGTATGTATGTATGTATGTATGTATGTATGTATGTATGTATGTAATGTATGTATATGTATGTATGTATGTATTATGTCTGTATGTATGTATGTCTGTGTCCCGTGATAACAGTGTATACACAATATGTGATACAGACCTGTCACCGTGATAACACTGTACACACACAATGTGGTACTCACCTGTCACCGTGATAACACTGTACACACACAATGTGGTACTCACCTGTTACAGTGATAACACGGCTAGGATAGATACGCATATGTGTCTTATATCAAATATGTTTGTCCTGTCTAGGTATGTCTGTTCACTGATAGAATGAAGACAACTACCGAGTCTATTGTCTGCTTTTTTTTAAAAGAGCATCTTTCACATGTGACTTAAGTGAGACAAACGCTGCTGTCCTCTCCACACATGAAAGGTTATCCTGCCCACACATGAAAGGTCATCCTCTCCACACATGAAAATTCATCCTCTCCACACACGAAAGGTCATCCTCTCCACACATGAAAGGGCATCCTCTCCACACACGAAAGGTCATCCTCTCCACACATGAAAGGGCATCCTCTCCACACACGAAAGGTCATCCTCTCGACACATGAAAGGTAATCCTTCCCACACATGGATGGTCATCCTCCCCACACATGAAAGGTCATCCTCCCCACACATAGATGGTCATCCCCCACACATGAAAGGTCATCCTAACCACACATGAAAGGGCATCCTCCCCACACATGAAAGGCATCCTCTCCACACACGAAAGGGCATCCTCTCCACACATGAAAGGTCATCCTCTCCACACATGAAAGGGCATCCTCTCCACACATGAAAGGGCATCCTCTCCACACATGAAAGGTAATCCTCCCCACACATGGATGGTCATCCCCCACACATGAAAGGTCATCCTCCCCACACCAGAAAGGTCATCCTCTCCACACACGAAAAGTCATCCTCCCCAGACATGAATGGTGATCCTCCCCACACATGGATGGTCATCCTCCCCACACATAGATGGTCATCCTCCCCACACATGAAAGGTCATCCTCTCCACACATAGAGGGTCATCCTCCCCACACATAGATGGTCATCCTCCCCACACATAGATGGTCATCCTCCCCACACATGGATGGTCATCCTCACTACACATAGATGGTCATCCTCACTACACATGGAACTATGCGGTCCATAAATGTTTGGATCCTCAGTATGTCAGCACTTGGGGCATTTCCTTAAGCACTCCGTCCCTCTCTTCAGCAGACAGCGAACAGTTCTGATACTAATGGTGCCAGTAGCATTCTGATTAAACGCCCGTCTTGCCTTTCTTTGAGCCTCGAGCATCTGCCAGAACCTCTCGTCACCCCAACTGCATCAATCTCACCACGCTGTGGTGATCAATCTGCTCCTCCACAGGGCCCTTACCACGTCTGGGTTATCATGCATCTCTATTCCACTAAGCTGTGCAGAGCCAGCCAGTCTGTCCGTCTGTTCATTTCCCAACACACCGGCATCCCTGGTGAAAAAATCCAGACAATACTCCTCACCCGTGTCTTCCGCCGCTAGGCATGCCACTCTGAACGAAGCATACCTGTTCTGATCTTCCTCAGCATGCTTTCTGAGTCAGTTACAATCATGATGTGTGTGTGTGTGTGTCGTGTTCTCTAGTCAGCGGAAAGCCGCAGTGACCGTCTTCACCTCCATTCTTAAGTTGAATGTTGTGGTATCATATGCTAGGCTCTCCTGCACCAAACGTCGACCAATAACTTTTGCTAAGAAACCCCAAACACTTCTTTTGGCTCTTGACACTGAACCGTTTGTGTAAATGATCAGATCCTCTGAGTGAGTATTATCTTGAATTAATTGCTAAATTTCCACCTCTGTGGCACCTGCTGGCCAGTTCAGGTAGCACTTTGGCCCCCTCCTCTCCTCGCCTAATGTTCTCAAGGATGCAAACCTGTCTGATTGTGTCTTCTGCCTGAGCCATCCCTGACTTCCCAAATATCAGCAGCTGACCCTTAACTGCACCCAGTCTTCGTGCAAAGAGTAGTCTATGTCTGCAGCTACCCTAAGATATGACTTCGCCTGCAGCACCTTGTGCCTACCTGCAACCGTCGACAAACCAAGGATGTATCGCACACACAACACCGGGGTGTCTCTGGTGCAACCAAGAATGACCCGCATTGCTGCATTCTGTATGCGCTCTAGTTTGTCCATCTGGCTCTTTGAGACGGTAAGAATTCCCAGGCCATAATTAACCACTGACAGGATCAGGTGCTGATATAATGTGAAAAGAATTCTCTGCTCTATGTCAATTGAAGCCATAGTCTTAAGTGCACTAAGTCCTTTTTGGCATCTTATCACAACACTCTCCACATGGTCCTTAAATGACAGGCTCCTGTCAAATGTAATTCCCAGATACTTCAGTTTGCTCTCTCTGTTGACGTCTCTACCATCTATCATGAGACTTGGGACATTAGCTTTAACGATTCTGTTGTCCAGAGAACAATACAAAACAGATGCCTTTTCCGGGTAGACGACAGCCCTCATTGCTGTTACCACTCAGTCATTCTGTCTACTGTCACTTGTAGCTCCCGAGCTGTTTGTTCCCTCTCTTCCCCTGCCTATATGCAAGTATATCATCCGCAAAAGTCAGTATCTTTCCAACTCCTGGTGCTTCTAGGCTTGCAATCTTGCTCGTATACATGTTGAAGAGCACAGGCTAGATGGCGGGTCCCTGTGGTAGTCCTAGGGCCAAAGTGCATGGTTCAGAGGTCCATGAGCCCAATCGAAGACCTGACGTGAATACAGGACAGCTACAACCCACTTCACCATCCATGGACTGACCTCCTTCTCCTTCAGTGCAGTCATCAAGATGTATCATACTCTGTTATAAGCATCCTCGAGATGCAATCCTACCGCCATAGTTTCGTGTCTGTTCTGGAAACCTTCATAGACGTCAAAAGCAAAAGCGGCCACTTTTTCCCATGTGTCCTTTCCTGGCTTGTAGCTTCCCAGACCTCTTGGGAGAAGGCACTGGATAACAGTCGGGATGCGATGAGAGGCGTTAGAGCACGTTGAGACGACTGTAGAGATCAGCCATAGAAGAGATAGAGAGAACTCGCTTGACCGGCCTGCTGGAATATCATCAAAGGAATTATTCAGGGTACCTAGGAATGAGATCTTTGCAGAGACGTGAGCGGCTTTGGCACTAGGCAGGGCACATGATGATAATCACAATACTGTTCTTACCCTTCCTGTAACATTTACAAATACAGTGAGATAGTATTTTGGCTACGGGACACCAGTAGCACACATATATCTTCGTGTAGGGAGTCGGCAGTCTGAAACCCAAGTTAAAGGTGTCTCCTTCGTGCCAAAGAACTGCATGGCTGTTGGGTGAACAGTCGTTAACGAAGGCAATCAGGTCGTTGTTGGGGCGACGCTTGCTTGTGGATGTAATGTCCTAAATCCCTTTCCCAGCTAATAGTAGGGTACTGCTGGGGTGACAGTTTATTAACCCTCACATAATGCTTCAGGTCCAAATGAACACTAGGCACTGCCACTGTTTTGAGCCGGGGCAAAGTTTTTTTGCTTCTGCCAGACTGTGGCCGTTGCTTTTTTGCTCCATTTGTAGACTGGAAGTATATAGTTTCGTTACCCAGCTTCTGAGTTGAGTGCATGGCGTGACACTGTGAGCTGCGGATGTCATTTCGAATGTTTTTCGACTGACCAACGTGGTGGTGTGATTTGTAGATTCAGAAAATGGCGCGATGACCGGTTGTCGCAATATTGGTGGGCCATTATTTGATTAAAATTGATCGCGTGTGCAACTGCTGATCTTCTGGTGACTTCTGCTACCATCAATGATGAACTGCATTTCTAACGTCAGACTGTTTGTGTTAGCACTTCGGATGGCTACCTGTGACAATACGCTCGGTGACTCCAGAATGTCTTTCCTCAACCTACTTTTATTTGTATGTATTTTGAAGCATACAGACAAATAAGGATTTGGATACATCCTTAATCTAAGTAAGACGACCACATATAACATTTAATTCTCCGGGACTGTTGGTCATATCAAACACTAAGACTTTTTCCCAGATGTTAAGTGTTAAGGTACAGAGATAAGACTGACCAAGCAGACTTACTGACTGGAGATTTGCACACCATCTGTTGGTGTCAGATATTTTATCTCCTAGCCAGACTTTTAGGAGCAGCTAACTCCGGCTAATTGTGTTTAATTCCCCCTGAGGTTACCTAACTCGACGGCAGGTCCGACGGTCACTATTGACACAGTGAGCGGAAAGTGTTGGCAAAAGAATTGACAAAGTCGGATTTTATTGTGATGACAGGTGAAGTAGACTGGAGGTGTGACTTGTCTTATTTGCTCTGGTCAGATGAATTAACCAGGAGATCCTAGCGTGGGAATTTAAACAAGTGTTGTACAGCCCTGACTGACAGCGAATAAACTTACCCACAGGGGAGGAGCTGTGATATCCTTGACTGAGAATGATTTTAGGCGTAATGTAGGAGGAGCTTGATAAAAGTTATAAAGGGGTGAACTCTAGGTCTGGTAAATGAGACCATTCCAGCACATGCCATCTGTTGGGCTTAACCTAAGCTTGAGACAGAACTTTTGGCATCGTGATTTCATTTTTCCAGGTAAGATCGAAATTAGGTTCAAATCTATATTTTATGATAGAGATCTAACTGTCTTTTTGCTCAAGTGTGTGTCTTCATTACTTTGTAGTACTCCTAGGCGGACATTTCTTCATTCTTGTAGGGCACTGTCACATTGCTTTATTTCCTATTTGATAGTGTCATGAATGTTTTTCGTGTACATGGGTTTCAATGTTGTAAAACCTAAATGTTGTTGTTGCCATTGCAATTTAATGAACTATCATGTTTTTGAAATCACAAGCGTGAAGATAACTTTGGCAATCTTTTCACGTGTGGTTAATGTGAATCTGTATTACATACAGCTAACACACTGAAATGTGTTTAACTCTCGGGAGGCTAATGCGGAGATTGATTCCCGAGAGTAAATCCACGAGATTTGGTATTTGATTCGCCTCAGAAATATTGTTAGCTTTCTGGGCGCGTCGATTGTTCCAAGCATAGATTCCAGAACTGGTTCTGTCTGACTGATTGTCATTTTGAGTCTGTACGAGAGATGGCACCTGACGTAGAAGACTTGACTATCATTACAGGACATGTAGAGGAAGGCAGAAGATGTAACAGTTGGAATGTGAGACATAAGCCCTTCCAAATTGGACAGGAGTGAATGTGAGCATGAGGGAGAGATGAAATGTTTTATTTAAATAAACATGCTTGATGTTAGTATAATATACATGCTTAGTGTACATCTAGAGCAGATACTACAAATATGCGCTTGTTTCTTCATTCTCCAGTTCCCACATTGGGCAGGGACTAGTAGGCATCCATTATTTGCCGACCGTCGAGTGTAACGACCTGCAGAAAGCAGTGAGGACGACAAACTGGGAAAAGATAGGCAGGGTCTCAAGCCGAGAACTGTCCAAAGGTTGTTACTTTCCAATACCTTTATGATTTCATCATCCACATCATTCCAACTCTACTAGCCTAAACAAGTTCATTTTAATTTCGATTTATTCAAATAAATCATGGTTGATTTTGTTAAACCATAGTTGAGTAAATTGTGTACTTAGGTTCAAGTGTCTTTGTGCATATTAGTTTACTTCAGCTAACAAATATTTAAATCACTTGATGGGGGCTTTTAAGTAATGCCAGGAGAGGAGAATAGTCGCAGGGGTTAACTGTGTATCGAGATAATATCACAGTGGGTGTATCCTGATATCTATCTATCCCTTCTCCTACTCCTGTGGATACAAGTACAGCAACTTTCATTTCATGGAACGAGCCACTCGCTGTTTTCTTGGCTATCCAGGACTGTCTAGGATCAACATAGCTTAGATAATAGTCCAGTTTCTCACGTGGGTGGGCATTGTTAAGGTTCAAACCCACACCCTCACTATATCAGTGTATTTACCCACGTGGGCGCGCGACACTACCATATGCTTTTAATGCGAGTGTATGCTAGATTTGCTGAGACAGCAGTTTGTCAGTCTTTCCACAAGGGACTGTGATAAACATTCTGTGTGTTTTTCGTTGGCACAGGAGCGGAGCAAAGATGGGGTGACCCGTTTGCTATGAAGCTGAAATTAAAATTACCAGATTACCAGATTACCAGATTAAAAAATATTTTGAACATGTTTGTCTGACTTTCAAAACGGAAAATTTAGAGTTTTTTGGTGGCGTTTTATAACGATCTTAATATATTAACAAAAGATTCCAAATAATTTTCGACATGAATGTCATTTATTGAGAAGTCAGCGGAACTAAACACGGAGCTCTTCTAAAACTGATAACTTCTCCAATGTTGATAAGACACGTCTGCAGTAGTCTGGTCTGGAGACCCCGAGCTCAGGGTCCTAGGTACTTCCCGGACAGCAGCGTCTTGCCCACAACTGTGTGTCTGATAAAGAACAGGAAAGGATGGTCTGCGATGAAACTGTAATCAGGCGGCACCATGCCAAAGGGGTGACCCAGCTGTATGGGGCTGGCGGCTGATGATGGCGACACGCCTTCCTCGTTGACCTCGATGGCTGCGGCGTGCACAATGTCGGAGAGATACAACTTGTCTAAGGGTGGAGACAGAATGGGGCTCAGTCTGGGACTGTCCTGACCACAGTGACATATGACCTGTGTGTGTGTGTGTGTCTGTGTGTGTGTGTCTGTGTGTGTGTGTGTCTGTGTGTATGTGTCTGTGTGTGTGTGTATGTGTCTGTGTGTGTTTGTGTATGTGTCTGTGTGTATATGTGTCTGTGTGTGTGTATATGTGTCTGTGTGTGTATATGTGTTTGTGTGTGTATATGTGTCTGTGTGTGTATGTGTCTGTGTGTGTATGTGTCTGTGTGTGAGTGTATATGTGTCTCTGTGTGTATGTGTCTGTGTGTGTATGTGTCTGTGTGTGTGTGTATGTGTCTGTGTTTGTATGTGTCTGTGTGTGTATGTGTCTGTGTGTGTATGTGTCTGTGTGTGTATATGTGTCTGTGTGTGTATGTGTCTGTGTGTGTGTATGTGTCTGTGTGTGTATATGTGTCTGTGTGTGTATGTGTCTGTGTGTGTATATGTGTTTGTGTGTGTGTATATGTGTCTGTGTGTGTATGTGTCGGTGTGTGTATGTGTCTGTGTGTGTATGTGTCTGTGTGTGTGTGTGTGTGTGTGTGTGTGTGTGTGACAGTAGTGATATATATATGTGTCTGACAACAGGGACATGTGACATGTATAAGTGTCTAACAACAGTGACATGTGACATATATATGTGCCTGACAACAGAGACATGTGACATGTATATGTGTCTGACAACAGAGACATGTGACATGTATATGTGTCTGACAACAATGACATGTGACATGTATATGTGTCTGACAACAGAGACATGTGACATGTATATGTGCCTGACAACAGAGACATGTGACATGTATATGTGCCTGACAACAGAGACATGTGACATGTATATGTGTCTGACAACAGAGACATGTGACATGTATAAGTGTCTGACAACAATGACATGTGACATGTATATGTGTCTGACAACAGTGACATGTGACATGTATAAGTGTCTGACAACAGAGACATGTGACATGTATATGTGACAGACAACAGTGATATGTGACATGTATATGTGTCTGACAACAGTGACATGTGACATGTATAAGTGTCTGACAACAGTGACATGTGACATGTATAAGTGTCTGACAACAGAGACATGTGACATGTATATGTGACAGACAACAGTGATATGTGACATGTATATGTGTCTGACAACAGTGACATGTGACATGTATAAGTGTCTGACAACAGTGACATGTGACATGTATAAGTGTCTGACAACAGTGACATGTGACATGTATATGTGTCTGACAACAGTAACATGTGACATGTATAAGTGTCTGACAACAGAGACCTCTAACGTGTAGATATGTCTGACAATATTGACCTATGTCACACATACTCACAAACTCACTCACTATAAAGACACATACACACACATACACCCCTACACACATCATACCCTCTCCACCCTACCGTGTGATATGAACTCGCTCAAATGTGTCCTCAGACCTGTCTGCATTCATAAAAACACTCACACGTGGTACAATCAAACACACACGTGGCACAGTCAAACACACACGTGGTACAATCAAACACACACGTGGCACAATCAAACACACACATGGTACAATCAAACACACACGTGGTAAAATCAAGCACACACGTGATGCAATCAAACACACACGTGGTGCAATATAACAAACACGTGGTGCAATCAAACACACACGTGGTACAGTCAAACACACACGTGGTACAATCAAACACACACGTGGCACAATCAAACACACACTTGGTGCAATCAAACACACACGTGGTGCAATATAACAAACACGTGGTGCAATCAAACACACACGTGGTACAGTCAAACACACACGTGGTACAGTCAAACACACACGCATATGCACACAAACACACAGACACACTCATATGATGAAACACCAGTGTACCTGTATATTTACACAGTGGCACATATCAGTGCAAACACACCACTTACGTAAAACCGCGCGCGCGCACACACGCACAGGCCGGGATACAGCCTTTAATTGGGTGGTATCAGAGAGGCTATTGAATTTAGCCTAGGTCAGGTCGGCACGCAATCTCTTTCTTCGTCTGTCTGTCTGTCTGTCTGTCTGTCTGTCTGTCTGTCTGTCTGTCTGTCTGTCTGTCTGTCTGTCTGTCTGTCTGTCTGTCTGTCTGTCTGTCTGTCTGTCTGTCTGTCTGTCTGTCTGTCTGTCTGTCTGTCTGTCTGTCTGTCTGTCTGTCTGTCTGTCTGTCTGTCTGTCTGTCTGTCTGTCTGTCTGTCTGTCTGTCTGTCTGTCTGTCTGTCTGTCTGTCTGTCTGTCTAGTCTGTCTGTCTGTGTGATCTCTTTCTCCGTCTGTTTCTCTCTGTCTCTGTCTCTCTCTCTCTCTGATCGCTGTCTCTGTCTGTCTGTCTGTCTGTCTGTCTGTCTGTCTGTCTGTCTGTCTGTCTGTCTGTCTGTCTGTCTGTCTGTCTGTCTGTCTGTCTGTCTGTCTGTCTGTCTGTCTGTCTGTCTGTCTGTCTGTCTGTCTGTCTGTCTGTCTCTCTCTCTCTCTCTCTCTCTCTCTCTCTCTCTCTCTCTCTCTCTCTCTCTCTCTCTCTCTCTCTCTCTCTCTCTCTTTCTCTTTCTCTGACGTGTACCAACCGTTCATCAAGGTAGCATTTGAGAGTTTGCTGAAGTCCGCCAGGTTGGGGTCGAATGCCTGAACCATGCCTAACGACTGCAGACCTTCCCTCATGTAGAAAGTGGTATTGATTCTAAATCTGGGGATTCCCAGACGGACCAGCGTCGGCTCCAAGCCCCCAAAGATGGTGTCCAGAACGTCGTTCTCTTTCAGTATTGCTTGTTCTGTGGAGCAGGTTCAGAGGCAGGCGGGCAGACCACTTAGCTAATGCGAAAGGAGCCAGTCAATTGTTTAAAATATATTTAACATTACGTAACATAAGATAACCCGTAGGCGTCGTGGAGGTGTATCGATGAAAGCCCTAACACACAAAACCGGCCATCTTTCTCTGTCTTTTACTTCTGTCTTTCGCCAATCTGTATGTGTCAGGTGTTTGTGCATGGAGGTCCAACAGGCCGTCTCTACATGGTCGGACAAGTCCAACAGCAGGTGTCTATTGGTTCCAGTGATTGCAGACAACTGGGGTCCAGTTTCTAAGACGTCTCCACGTAGTTCTGAATTTGACTGGCTCGTAACCTGTCCACATCCTTGTAGGTGGCCAGCAGACTGGCTCGTAACTTGTCCACATCCTTGTAGGTGGCCAGCAGACTGGCTCGTAACTTGTCCACATCCTTATAGGTGGCCAGCAGACTGGCTCGTAACTTGTCCACATCCTTGTAGGTGGCCAGCAGACTGGCTCGTAACTTGTCCACATCCTTGTAGGTGGCCAGCAGACTGGCTCGTAACTTGACCACATCCTTGTAGGTGGCCAGCAGACTGGCTCGTAACTTGTCCACATCCTTGTAGGTGGCCAGCAGACTGGCTCGTAACTTGTCCACATCCTTGTAGGTGGCCACCAGACTGGCTTGGAACTTGTCCACATCCTTGTAGGTGGCCACCAGACTGGCTTGGAACTTGTCCACATCCTTGTAGGTGGCCAGCAGACTGGCTTGGAACTTGTCCACATCCTTGTAGGTGGTCAGCAGACTGGCTGGTAACTTGTCCACATCCTTGTAGGTGGCCACCAGAATGGCTTGGAACTTGTCCACATCCTTGTATGTGGCCAGCAGACTGGCTTGGAACTTGTCCACATCCTTGTAGGTGGTCAGCAGACTGGCTGGTAACTTGTCCACATCCTTGTAGGTGGCCACCAGAATGGCTTGGAACTTGTCCACATACCTGTAGGTGGCCAGCAGACTGGCTGGTAATTTGTCCACATCCTTGTAGGTGGCCACCAGACTGGCTGGTAACTTGTCCACATCCTTGTAGGTGGCCACCAGACTGGCTCGTAACTTGTCCACATCCTTGTAGGTGGCCAGCAGACTGGCTCGTAACTTGTCCACATCCTTGTAGGTGGCCACCAGAATGGCTTGGAACTTGTCCACATCCTTGTATGTGGCCAGCAGACTGGCTTGGAACTTGTCCACATCCTTGTAGGTGGTCAGCAGACTGGCTGGTAACTTGTCCACATCCTTATAGGTGGCCACCAGACTGGCTGGTAACTTGTCCACATCCTTGTAGGTGGCCAGCAGACTGGCTCGTAACTTGTCCACATCCTTGTAGGTGGCCAGCAGACTGGCTCGTAACTTGTCCACATCCTTGTAGGTGGTCAGCAGACTGGCTGGTAATTTGTCCACATCCTTGTAGGTGGCCAGCAGACTGACTCGTAACTTGTCCACATCCTTGTAGGTGGCCAGCAGACTGGCTTGTAACTTGTCCACATCCTTGTAGGTGGCCACCAGACTGGCTCGTAACTTGTCCACATCCTTGTAGGTGGTCAGCAGACTGGCTGGTAATTTGTCCACATCTGTGTAGGTGGCCAGCAGACTGACTCGTAACTTGTCCACATCCTTGTAGGTGGTCAGCAGACTGGCTGGTAATTTGTCCACATCCGTGTAGGTGGCCAGCGGACTGACTCGTAACTTGTCCACATCCTTGTAGGTGGTCAGCAGACTGGCTGGTAACTTGTCCACATCCTTGTAGGTGGCCACCAGACTGGCTTGGAACTTTTCCACATCCTTGTAGGTGGCCACCAGACTGGCTTGGAACTTGTCCACATACCTGTAGGTGGCCAGCAGACTGGCTCGTAACTTGTCCATATCCTTGTAGGTGGCCAGCAGACTGGCTCGTAACTTGTCCACATCCTTGTAGGTGGCCACCAGACTGGCTTGGAACTTGTCCACATATTTGTAGGTGGCCACCAGACTGGCTCGTAACTTGTCCACATCCTTGTAGGTGGCCAGCAGACTGGCTCGTAACTTGTCCACATCCTTGTAGGTGGCCAGCAGACAGGCTCGTAACTTGTCCACATCCTTGTAGGTGGCCAGCAGACTGGCTCGTATTTTGTCCACATCCTTGTAGGTGGCCACCAGACTGGCTCGTAACTTGTCCACATCCTTGTAGGTGGCCAGCAGACTGGCTCGTAACTTTTCCACATCATTGTAGGTGCCCACGAGACTGCCGCGGGAGAAGAGCGGATATGCTGGCGACTGGCAGATGCCCTGTTGTGAGCAGAGCTCTTAATCGGCGGAGAAGTCAACAGCGACACACTTGTGGTTCGGTATTTTAGTGTGCCCAGCAGCCTCGAGGACGTGTAACGTTTGCTAGCGCTGACATGAGATTGCTTGGGTCGTGATCAACGCAAAATTTGCCTCCGTAGAGTTCACATATGTCCAGAAGTTGTCCATGTTAAAGCCCGGCCCCAGACTACAGTTCACGTATGTCCAGAAGTTGTCCATGTTAAGGCCTGGCATCAGACTACAGTTCACATATGTCCAGAAGTTGTCCATGTTAAAGCCCGGCATCAGACTACAGTTCACGTATGTCCAGAAGTTGTCCATGTTGAGGCCAGGCACCAGACTACAGTTCACATATGTCTAGAAGTTGTCCATGTTAAAGCCCGGCACCCGACTACAGTTCACGTATGTCCAGAAGTTGTCCATGTTAAGGCCTGGCACCAGACTACAGTTTACATATGTCCAGAAGTTGTCCATGTTAAGGCCTGGCATCAGACTACAGTTCACGTATGTCCAGAAGTTGTCCATGTTAAGGCCTGGCACCAGACTACAGTTCACATATGTCCAGAAGTTGTCCATGTTAAAGCCCGGCACCCGACTACAGTTCACGTATGTCCAGAAGTTGTCCATGTTAAAGCCCGGCATCAGACTACAGTTCACGTATGTCCAGAAGTTGTCCATGTTAAGGCCCGGCATCAGACTACAGTTCACGTATGTCCAGAAGTTGTCCATGTTAAAGCCCGGCCCCAGACTACAGTTCACGTATGTCCAGAAGTTGTCCATGTTAAGGCCTGGCACCAGACTACAGTTCACGTATGTCCAGAAGTTGTCCATGTTAAGGCCTGGCCCCAGACTACAGTTCACGTATGTCCAGAAGTTGTCCATGTTAAGGCCTGGCCCCAGACTACAGTTCACGTATGTCCAGAAGTTGTCCATGTTAAGGCCTGGCCCCAGACTACAGTTCACGTATGTCCAGAAGTTGTCCATGTTAAAGCCTGGCCCCAGACTATAGTTCACATATGTCCAGAAGTTGTCCATGTTAAAGCCTGGCCCCAGACTATAGTTCCCCAAGGGGTATGGGCCCGCTGGCGGGAGAGTCATCCCCAGCTTCCCCCTGAGACTGTTGTTCGTCCCGATCTTGCGGTTAAAGATCGAACTGTGGCTCGACCACACTGGCAAATCCTTTCGTTTCTGGAAGCAAACAAGACGGAAATTGCGGCGATTGTGCAGTCTGTATGTGTGGGAGACTAACAAATTGAATGCCATCATGCAGTTAGGTTTCCAAAATCTAAAAATGTCCTTTACAAATCTGAGTCAGAAAACACTGCTGGTAGAACGGCAACGAAAACTGTAGTTGTGAACAAAGTCGAACGTCGGGGACAGGAAAACACCGCTGGTAGAACGGCAACGAAAACTGTAGTTGTGAACAAAGTCGAACGTCGGGGATAGGAAAACACCGCTGGTGCAACGGCAACGACAACTGTAGTGGTGAACGGAGTCGAACGACGGGGATGAAGGCGACTGTTGTGTAATATTGGATTGTGGTTTTTTTCCCCTGAAGCCAGACTGCTGGTGGTCGCGACAGTATAAATTAATCCTGTCCATTTTTTTTTTTTTTTTTGATGTTGTCAATCCATGTTCCTTTTTGTCTTCCTATTCTTCCCTGGGCAAACCAGTGTGCTAGGCTCCCTACGAAAACTACTTACATGAATAACATGTAAATAGTCAATTGAAATATAAGATTAACATGTAAACAGTATAGTTAGAAGATAGTATAATTAAGATACATGATAGTTATGAGTCAGTATAATTAGGATGCAATATAGACAAGTAATGGTATAGTTCAAAAACGCTGCGCTGAATGCAGTTATTCCATACAGGTAGTGTGGCTACTTCTTCTACTTTCTGTCAGAGTTGACCTGCTGTCACTTTCTGTCAGAGTTGACCTGCTGTCACTTTCTGTCAGAGTTGACATGCTCTCACTGTCTGTCAGAGTTGACCTGTTCTCACTGTCTGTCAGAGTTGACCTGCTCTCACTGTCTGCCAGAGTTGACCTGCTGTCACTTTCTGTCAGAGTTGACATGCTCTCACTGTCTGTCAGAGTTGACCTGCTCTCACTTTCTGTCAGAGCTGACCTGCTCTCACTTTCTGTCAGAGTTGACCTGCTCTCACTCTGGTGGAAAGTTCTGATTATTCGTCCTCTTCTTGACTTTTGTCTTTTTGCGAAACTTGAATTTTGCATTTGTCAGATTTGGCTGACTTGTAAGTTGTTGGTGGTGTCTCGCCTCTCAGGCAGATCTGGCTGACTTGTAAGTTGTTGGTGGTGTCTCGCCTCTCAGGCATATCTGGCTGACTTGTAAGTTGTTGGTGGTGTCTCACCTCTCAGGCAGATCTGGCTGACTTGTAAGTTGTTGGTGGTGTCTCGCCTCTCAGGCAAATCTGGCTGACTTGTAAGTTGTTGGTGGTGTCTCGCCTCTCAGGCAGATCTGGCTGACTTGTAAGTTGTTGGTGGTGTCTCGCCTCTCAGGCAGATCTGGCTGACTTGTAAGTTGTTGGTGGTGTCTCGCCTCTCAGGCAGATCTGGCTGACGTGTAAGTTGTTGGTGGTGTCTCGCCTCTCAGGCAGATCTGGCTGACTTGTAAGTTGTTGGTGGTGTCTCGCCTCTCAGGCAGATCTGGCTGACTTGTAAGTTGTTGGTGGTGTCTCGCCTCTCAGGCAGATCTGGCTGACGTGTAAGTTGTTGGTGGTGTCTCGCCTCTCAGCCAGATCAGTCTGACTTGTAAGTTGTTGGTGGTGTCTCGCCTCTCAGGCAGATCTGGCTGACGTGTAAGTTGTTGGTGGTGTCTCGCCTCTCAGGCAGATCAGTCTGACTTGTAAGTTGTTGGTGGTGTCTCGCCTCTCAGGCAGATCAGTCTGACTTGTAAGTTGTTGGTGGTGTCTCGCCTCTCAGGCAGATCTGGCTGACGTGTAAGTTGGTGGTGTCTCGCCTCTCAGGCAGATCTGGCTGACTTGTAAGTTGTTGGTGGTGTCTCGCCACTCAGGCAGATCTGGCTGACCTGTAAGTTGTTGGTGGTGTCTCGCCTCTCAGGCAGATCTGGCTGACCTGTAAGTTGTTGGTGGTGTCTCGCCTCTCAGGCAGATCAGTCTGACTTGTAAGTTGTTGGTGGTGTCTCGCCTCTCAGGCAGATCAGTCTGACTTGTAAGTTGGTGGTGTCTCGCCTCTCAGGCAGATCTGGCTGACGTGTAAGTTGTTGGTGGTGTCTCGCCTCTCAGGCAGATCTGGCTGACCTGTAAGTTGTTGGTGGTGTCTCGCCTATCAGGCAGATCTGGCTGACTTGTAAGTTGTTGGTAGTGTCTCGCCTCTCAGGCAGATCTGGCTGACTTGTAAGTTGTTGGTGGTGTCTCGCCTCTCAGGCAGATCTGGCTGACGTGTAAGTTGTTGGTGGTGTCTCGCCTCTCAGGCAGATCTGGCTGACTTGTAAGTTGTTGGTGGTGTCTCGCCTCTCAGAAAGATCTGGCTGACGTGTAAGTTGTTGGTGGTGTCTCGCCTCTCAGGCAGATCTGGCTGACTTGTAAGTTGTTTGTGGTGTCTCGCCTCTCAGGCAGATCTGGCTGACGTGTAAGTTGTTGGTGGTGTCTCTCCTCTCAGGCAGATCTGGCTGACGTGTAAGTTGTTGGTGGTGTCTCGCCTCTCAGGCAGATCTGGCTGACGTGTAAGTTGTTGGTGGTGTCTCGCCTCTCAGGCAGATCTGGCTGACGTGTAAGTTGTTGGTGGTGTCTCGCCTCTCAGGCAGATCTGGCTGACTTGTAAGTTGTTTGTGGTGTCTCGCCTCTCAGGCAGATCTGGCTGACTTGTAAGTTGTTTGTGGTGTCTCGCCTCTCAGGCAGATCTGGCTGACTTGTAAGTTGTTGGTGGTGTCTCGCCTCTCAGGCAGATCTGGCTGACTTGTAAGTTGTTGGTGGTGTCTCGCCTCTCAGGCAGATCTGGCTGACTTGTAAGTTGTTGGTGGTGTCTCGCCTCTCAGTCAGATCTGGCTGACTTGTAAGTTGTTGGTGGTGTCTCGCCTCTCAGGCAGATCTGGCTGACTTGTAAGTTGTTGGTGGTGTCTCGCCTCTCAGGCAGATCTGGCTGACTTGTAAGTTGTTGGTGGTGTCTCTCCTCTCAATCAGATCTGGCTGACTTGTAAGTTGTTGGTGGTGTCTCGCCTCTCAGGCAGATCTGGCTGACTTGTAAGTTGTTGGTGGTGTCTCGCCTCTCAGGCAGATCTGGCTGACTTGTAAGTTGTTGATGGTGTCTCGCCTCTCAGGCAGATCTGGCTGACTTGTAAGTTGTTGGTGGTGTCTCGCCTCTCAGGCAGATCTGGCTGACTTGTGAGTTGTTGGTGGTGTCTCGCCTCTCAGGCAGATCTGGCAGACTTGTAAGTTGTTGGTGGTGTCTCGCCTCTCAGGCAGATCTGGCTGACGTGTAAGTTGTTGGTGGTGTCTCGCCTCTCAGGCAGATCTGGCTGACGTGTAAGTTGTTGGTGGTGTCTCGCCTCTCAGGCAGATCTGGCTGACTTGTAAGTTGTTGGTGGTGTCTCGCCTCTCAGGCAGATCTGGCTGACTTGTAAGTTGTTGGTAGTGTCTCGCCTCTCAGGCAGATCTGGCTGACTTGTAAGTTGTTGGTGGTGTCTCGCCTCTCAGGCAGATCTGGCTGACTTGTAAGTTGTTGGTGGTGTCTCGCCTCTCAGGCAGATCTGGCTGACTTGTAAGTTGTTGGTGGTGTCTCTCGCCTCTCAGGCAGATCTGGCTGACTTGTAAGTTGTTGGTGGTGTCTCGCCTCTCAGGCAGATCTGGCTGACTTGTAAGTTGTTGGTGGTGTCTCGCCTCTCAGGCAGATCTGGCTGACTTGTAAGTTGTTGGTAGTGTCTCGCCTCTCAGGCAGATCTGGCTGACTTGTAAGTTGTTGGTGGTGTCTCGCCTCTCAGGCAGATCTGGCTGACTTGTAAGTTGTTGGTGGTGTCTCGCCTCTCAGGCAGATCTGGCTGACGTGTAAGTTGTTGGTGGTGTCTCGCCTCTCAGGCAGATCTGGCTGACTTGTAAGTTGTTGGTGGTGTCTCGCCTCTCAGGCAGATCTGGCTGACGTGTAAGTTGTTGGTGGTGTCTCGCCTCTCAGGCAGATCAGTCTGACTTGTAAGTTGTTGGTAGTGTCTCGCCTCTCAGGCAGATCTGGCTGACTTGTAAGTTGTTGGTGGTGTCTCACCTCTCAGGCAGATCTGGCTGACGTGTAAGTTGTTGGTGGTATCTCGCCTCTCAGGCAGATCTGGCTGACTTGTAAGTTGTTGGTGGTGTCTCGCCTCTCAGGCAGATCTGGCTGACTTGTAAGTTGTTGGTGGTGTCTCGCCTCTCAGGCAGATCTCGCTGACGTGTAAGTTGTTGGCAATGTCTCGCCTCTCAGGCAGATCTGGCTGACTTGTAAGTTGTTGGTGGTGTCTCGCCTCTCAGGCAGATCTGGCTGACTTGTAAGTTGTTGGTGGTGTCTCGCCTCTCAGGCAGATCTGGCTGACTTGTAAGTTGTTGGTGGTGTCTCGCCTCTCAGGCAGATCTGGCTGACGTCTGGCTGACTTGTAAGTTGTTGGTGGTGTCTCGCCTCTCAGGCAGATCTGGCTGACGTGTAAGTTGTTGGTGGTGTCTCGCCTCTCAGGCAGATCTGGCTGACGTGTAAGTTGTTGGTGGTGTCTCGCCTCTCAGGCCGATCTGTCCGACTTTCTAGGATCCCAGCTTCTTATTGAGTGCAGTAAAATGTTTGACGCGACATTCTTGTTTGGCAAGGAAGTGGGTTTAAACCTCCCCCCCCCCCTCGCGAGGTGCCAAACCAAACCAGAAAATATATGTACCAAAGAGACCATGTGATTGCCAAGGACATCCACAAGTGGGCAAGGAAGCTCACGACGATCGATGTTGCTGATAGAGAGTTCAACCCGCCAGTATTGTCTCTGTCCGTCCAGCTGCCAGCGATTGTCGTGTAAGAGTTCAACCAGCCAGCGATTGTCGTGTGAGAGTTCAACTAGCCAGCGATTGTTGTGTGAGAGTTCAACCCGCCAGTATTGTCTCTGTCAGTCCGGCAGCCAACGATTGTCGTGTGAGAGTTCAACCAGCCAGCGATTGTCGTGTGAGAGTTCAACCCGCCAGTATTGTCTCTGTTCGTCCGGCAGCCAGCGATTGTCGTGCGAGAGTTCAACCCGCCAGTATTGTCTCTGTCAGTCCAGCTGCCAGCGATTGTCGTGTAAGAGTTCAACCCGCCAGTATTGTCTCTGTTCGTCCGGCAGCCAGCGATTGTCGTGTGAGAGTTCAACCCGCCAGTATTGTCTCTGTCCGTAAAGTAGACAGCGATTGTCGTGTGAGAGTTCAACTAGCCAGTGATTGTCGTGTGAGAGTTCAACTAGCCAGTGATTGTCGTGTGAGAGTTCAACCAGCCAGCGATTGTCGTGTGAGAGTTCAACTAGCCAGTGATTGTCGTGTGAGAGTTCAACTAGCCAGCGATTGTCGTTTGAGAGTTCAACTAGCCAGTGACTGTCGCGTGAGAGTTCAACTAGCCAGCGATTGTCGTGTGAGAGTTCAACTAGCCAGCGATTGTCGTGTGAGAGTTCAACTAGCCAGTGATTGTCGTGTGAGAGTTCAACTAGCCAGTGATTGTCGTGTGAGAGTTCAACTAGCCAGCGATTGTCGTGTGAGAGTTCATCCAGCCAGTTTTGTCTCTGTCAGTCCAGCAGCCAGCGATTGTCGTGTGAGAGTTCAACTAGCCAGTATTGTCTCTGTTCGTCCGGCAGCCAGTGACTGTCGTGTGAGAGTTCAACAGCTAGTAGTGTCTCTGTCAGTCCGGCAGCCAGCGATTGTCGTGTGAGAGTTCAACCCGCCAGTATTGTCTCTGTCTGTCCAGCAGCCAGCGATTGTCGTGTGAGAGTTCAACAGCCAGTATTGTCTCTGTCCGTCCAGCTGCCAGCGATTGTCGTGTGAGAGTTCAACAGCCAGTATTGTCTCTGTCAGTCCAGCAGCCAGTGATTGTCGTGTGTGAGTTCAACCTGCCAGTATTGTCTCTGTCAGTCCGGCAGCCAGCGATTGTCGTGTGAGAGTTCAACAGCCAGTATTGTCTCTGTCAGTCCAGCAGCCAGCGATTGTCGAGTGAGAGTTCAACCCGCCAGTATTGTCTCTGTCCGTCCAGCAGCCAGCGATTGTCGAGTGAGAGTTCAACAGCCAGTATTGTCTCTGTCAGTCCAGCAGCCAGCGATTGTCGAGTGAGAGTTCAACCCGCCAGTATTGTCTCTGTCCGTCCAGCAGCCAGCGATTGTCGAGTGAGAGTTCAACAGCCAGTATTGTCTTTGTCCGTCCGGCAGCCAGCGATTGTCGTGTGGGTTTTGGATGGTGTCATAAGTTTTGTTGTTGTGCATTCAGGTGTCAGAGAAAAAGAATCAGCTAACACGCTTGCTGAAAGGGAGACTGCAACAGACGGAAAGGTCATGGAGAATCATTAAGCACTGAATACCTAAGAGAAATATGAAACTTCTGCCAGTCACGTGACGGCTGATTTGAAAATATCTCCAGACTGAAAGCGAACCAAGACAACAGGAGAAGAGAAGTGAGGTCAGAGGAGAAAACAAGACAACAGGAGAAGAAAAGTGAGGTCAGAGGAGAAAACAAGACAACAAGAGAAGAGAAGTGAGGTCAGAGGAGAAAACAAGACAACAGGAGAAGAGAAGTGAGGTAAGAGGAGAAAACAAGACAACAGGAGAAGAGAAGTGAGGTCAGAAGAGAAAACAAGACAACAGGCGAAGAGAAGTGAGGTCAGAGGAGAAAACAAGACAACAGGCGAAGAGAAGTGAGATCAGAGGAGAAAACAAGACAACAGGAGAAGAGAAGTGAGATCAGAGGAGAAAACAAGACAACAGGAGAAGAGAAGTGAGGTCAGAAGAGAAAACAAGACAACAGGAGAAGAGAAGTGAGGTCAGAAGAGAAAACAAGACAACAGGAGAAGAGAAGTGAGATCAGAGGAGAAAACAAGACAACAGGAGAAGAGAAGTGAGATCAGAGGAGAAAACAAGACAACAAGAGAAGAGAAGTGAGGTCAGAGGAGAGAACAAAACAACATGAGAAGAGAAGTGAGGTCAGAAGAGAAAACAAGACAACAGGAGAAGAGAAGTGAGGTCAGAAGAGAAAACAAGACAACAGGAGAAGAGAAGTGAGGTCAGAGGAGAAAACAAGACAACAGGAGAAGAGAAGTGAGGTCAGAGGAGAAAACAAGACAACAGGAGAAGAGAAGTGAGGTCAGAGTAGAAAACAAGACAACAGGAGAAGAGAAGTGAGGTCAGAGGAGAAAACAAGACAACAGGAGAAGAGAAGTGAGGTCAGAGGAGAAAACAAGACAACAGGAGAAGAGAAGTGAGGTCAGAGTAGAAAACAAGACAACAGGAGAAGAGAAGTGAGGTCAGAGGAGAAAACGAGACAACAAGAGAAGAGAAGTTAGATCAGAGGAGAAAACAAGACAACAGGAAAAGATCAGTGAGATCAAAGGAGAAAACAAAACAACAGGAGAAGAGAAGTGAGATCAGAGGAGAAAACAAAACAACAGGAGAAGAGAAGTGAGGTCAGAAGAGAAAACAAGACAACAAGAGAAGAGAAGTGAGGTCAGAGGAGAAAACAAGACAACAGGAGAAGAGAAGTGAGGTCAGAGGAGAAAACAAGACAACAGGAGAAGAGAAGTGAGGTCAGAGGAGAAAACAAAACAACAGGAGAAGAGAAGTGAGGTCAGAGTAGAAAACAAGACAACAGGAGAAGAGAAGTGAGGTCAGAGGAGAAAACAAGACAACAGGAGAAGAGAAGTGAGGTCAGAGGAGAAAACAGGACAACAGGAGAAGAGAAGTGAGGTCAGAGTAGAAAACAAGACAACAAGAGAAGAGAAGTGAGGTCAGAGGAGAAAACAAGACAACAGGAGAAGAGAAGTGAGGTCAGAGGAGAAAACAAGACAACAGGAGAAGAGAAGGGAGGTCAGAGGAGAAAACAAGACAACAGGAGAAGAGAAGGGAGGTCAGAAGAGAAAACAAGAGAACAAGAGAAGAGAAGTGAGTTCAGAGGAGAAAACAAGACAACAGGAGAAGAGAAGTGAGGTCAGAGGAGAAAACAAAACAACAGGAGAAGAGAAAGGAGGTCAGAGGAGAAAACAAAACAACAGGAGAAGAGAAAGGAGGTCAGAGGAGAAAACAAAACAACAGGAGAAGAGAAAGGAGGTCAGAGGAGAAAACAAGACAACAGGAGAAGAGAAGTGAGGTCAGAAGAGAAAACAAGACAACAAGAGAAGAGAAGTGAGGTCAGAAGAGAAAACAAGACAACAAGAGAAGAGAAGTGAGATCAGAAGAGAAAACAAGACAACAAGAGAAGAGAAGTGAGATCAGAGGAGAAAACAAGACAACAAGAGAAGAGAAGTGAGGTCAGAGGAGAAAACAAGACAACAGGAGAAGAGAAGGGAGGTCAGAGGAGAAAACAAGACAACAGGAGAAGAGAAGGGAGGTCAGAGGAGAGAACAAGACAACAGGAGAAGAGAAGGGAGGTCAGAGGAGAAAGCAAGACAACAGGAGAAGAGAAGGGAGGTCAGAGGAGAAAGCAAGACAACAGGAGAAGAGAAGGGAGGTCAGAGGAGAAAGCAAAGCGGGACGCTAAAAAAGAGGAATAAACCAACACAGAACCGGTGACGTCAGCCGCTACACACTGTGGGATTTACTGAGGAGGGGATCTGAGCACGTATGGACTGAGCTGTTGGAGATGGAGGCAGAACTAATCAACTAACAGGATCAATATACCACAGATACATTGACATGAGACACACTTGTGTGAGAACACCTACCGACGTCGGCGAAGCCATGACTGCCGAGGGGCAGGACGATGATGAACAACAGGTCCTTGTCCTTGAGTGGAAGCGCCGCCACAGTTACACCCAGCTGGTGGTCCTGCTTCCAGGGCACTATTCTCACATCAGTCATCATGTCAACCTGGCAAATAACATGTCAACCTGGCAAATAACATGTCAACCTGACAAATAACATGTCAACCTGGCAAATAACATGTCAACCTGGCAAATAACATGTCAACCTGGCAAATAACATGTCAACCTTACAAATAACATGTCAACCTGGCAAATAACATGTCAACCTGGCAAATAACATGTCAACCTGGCAAAAAACATGTCAACCTGGCAAATAACATGTCAACCTGGCAAATAACATGTCAACCTGGCAAATAACATGTCAACCTGGCAAATAACATGTCAACCTGGCAAATATCATGTCAACCTGACAAAAAAACATGTCAACCTGGCAAAAAACATGTCAACCTGGCAAATAACATGTCAACCTAGCAAATAACATGTCAACCTAGCAAATAACATGTCAACCTGGCAAATAACATGTCAACCTGGCAAATAACAAGTCAACCTGACAAATAACATGTCAACCTGGCAAATAACATGTCAACCTGGCAAATAACATGTCAACCGGGCAAATAACATGTCAACTTAGCAAATAACATGTCAACCTGGCAAATAACATGTCAACCTGGCAAATAACATGTTAACCTGGCAAATAACATGTCAACCTGTCAAATAACATGTCAACCTGGCAAAAAACATGTCAACCTGGCAAAAAACATGTCAACCTGGCAAATAACATGTCAACCTAGCAAATAACATGTCAACCTAGCAAATAACATGTCAACCTGGCAAAAACATGTCAACCTGGCAAATAACCTTTCAACCTGGCAAATAACATGTCAACCTGGCAAATAACATGTTCACCTGGCAAATAACATGTCAACCTGTCAAATAACATGTCAACCTGGCAAATAACATGTCAACCTGGCAAATAACATGTCAACCTGGCAAATAACATGTCAAAATGGCAAACAGCATGTCAACCTGGCAAATAACATGTCAACATGGCAAATAATCACACTGTCAACCTGGTTAACATAGTGTCAAACTGGAAAACCTCGTGTAAACCTAGCAAACATTGTCTCAACCTGGCAAACTTCATGTAAACCTGGCAAACATCGTTCAACCTGGCAAACGTCATGTCAAACTAGCACACATCGTGTAAACCCGGCACACATGTGTAAAACTGGAAAGCATGATATCAGCCTGGTAAACATCGTGTCAAACTGGCAAATATCATGTCAACCTGGGAAACAAACATGCCAATCTGGTAAGCATCATGTCAATCTGAAGAAAAAAAAATGTCAGCCTGGCAATATCAAGTCAACCTGGCAATAACAAGTCAACCTGGCAATAACAAGTCAACCTGGCAATAATAAGTCAACATGGCAATATCAAGTCAGCCTGGCAATAACAAGTCAACCTGGCAATAACAAGTCAGCCTGGCAATAATAAGTCATCCTGGCAATAACTAGTCAACCTGGAAATAACAAGTCAACGTGGCAATAACAAGTCAGCCTGGCAATAACAAGTCATCCTGGCAATAACAAGTCAACCTGGCAATAACTAGTCAACCTGGCAAATAACATGTTAACCTGGCAAATAACATGTCAACCTGGCAAATAACATGTCAAAATGGCAAACAGCATGTTAACCTGGCAAATAACATATCAACATGGCAAATAATCACACTGTCAACCTGGTTAACATAGTGTCAACCTGGAAAACCTCGTGTAAACCTAGCAAACATTGTCTTAACCTGGCAAACTTCATGTAAACCTGGCAAATATCGTTCAACCTGGCAAACGTCATGTCAAACTAGCACACATCGTGTAAACCCGGCACACATGTGTAAAACTGGAAAGCATGATATCAGCCTGGTAAACATCGTGTCAAACTGGCAAATACCATGTCAACCTGGGAAACAAACATGCCAATCTGGTAAGCATCATGTCAATCTAAAAAAAAAATGTCAGCCTGGCAATATCAAGTCAACCTGGCAATAACAAGTCAATCTGGCAATAACAAGTCAACCTGGCAATAATAAGTCAACCTGGCAATATCAAGTCAGCCTGGCAATAACAAGTCAATCTGGCAAACATAATGTCAATCTCGCACACAACATGTCAATCTTGCAAACATCATGTCAGTCTGGCAAACAACATGTCAGTCTGGCAAACAACATGTCAACCTGGCAAACAGATATATCAACCTGGCAAACAACATGTCCCCCTGACAGTCACCTTTGCCTCGAGGTAACCATGTTCTTTGAGGCTCTGAAAGGGATGTTGGTAGGTTCTTTGTTGATAGAAGAGCGTCTGCCATTCTGCCTGAACCACCATGGTGCTGACCACAAGAATTGTGTCTGGCTTCAGCGAGTCTGCAGACAAAGGGAGAAACACAAAGTTAATCACAGCTACCAGAAAACAGCTGGAACACACCTGTTTCATCAGCTACACAGCATAGACATCGCAAATAAGGCAAGGTTAAAGAATCAACAACAGACACATCGCAAATATGGTATGGTTTTAGAATCCACAACAGACACATCGCAAATAAGGTAGGTTTATAGCATCAACAACAGATACACCGCAAATAAGATAGGTTAATAGAATCAACAACAGATACATCGCAAATAAGGTAGGTTAATAGAATCAACAACAGACACATCGCAAATAAGGTAGGTTAATAGAATCAACAACAGACACATCGCAAATAAGGTAGGTTTATAGCATCAACAACAAATACATCGCAAATAAGGTAGGTTAATAGAATCAAGAACAGACACAACGCAAATAAAAAGGTTTATAGCATCAACAACAGATACATCGCAAATAAGGTAGGTTTATAGCATCAATAACAGATACATCGCAAATAAGGTAGGTTTATAGCATCAACAACAGATACAACGCAAATAAGATAGGTTAATAGAATCAACAACAGATACATCGCAAATAAGGTAGGTTAATAGAATCAACAACAGACACATCGCAAATAAGGTAGGTTAATAGAATCAACAACAGACACATCGCAAAAAAGGTAGGTTTATAGCATCAACAACAAATACATCGCAAATAAGGTAGGTTAATAGAATCAAGAACAGACACAACGCAAATAAAAAGGTTTATAGCATCAACAACAGATACATCGCAAATAAGGTAGGTTTATAGCATCAACAACAGATACATCGCAAATAAGGTAGGTTTATAGCATCAACAACAGACACATCGCAAATAAGGAAGGGTTGTAAAATCTTCTTCTTCTTTTTTATTTCTCTACTTCTAGAATGTCTCGCGGCGTCAGGGCAGGAAGATATCTCTAGAACGGGCCCTTCTGTTCGCTTCGTTTATGATACTTTACGGTGTCTGATATTTCTGCGGTCCACTATCTGCGTTGTCGACCTCTGGGTCAGTTACCACTGTATTTGTGTAACATTTCTCTCTGTGGTGCAATGCCTGCTTCTAATCTTGTCACATGGCCAAACCATTTGGTTTGTTGTTATTATATTTGTGGTTATAAAATCAACAACGCAAAATGCATCTCTCGTAACTCGAGGTAGAATCATCGCTGACAGACCTGCAGACATGCAGACCTGCAGACATACAGACCTGCAGACATACAGACCTGCAGACATGCAGACCTGCAGACATACAGACCTGCAGACATACAGACCTGCAGACATACAGGCCTGCAGACATACAGACCTGCAGACATACAGACCTGCAGACATACTGACAGGCATGCAAACAGACCTGCAGACATACTGAAAGGCATGCAAACAGACCTGCAGACATACAGACCTGCAGACATACAGACCTGCAGACATACAGACCTGCAGACATACAGACCTGCAGACATACTGACAGGCATGCAAACAGACCTGCAGACATACTGACAGGCATGCAAACAGACCTGCAGACATACTGACAGGCATGCAAACAGACCTGCAGACATACTGACAGGCATGCAAACAGACCTGCAGACATACTGACAGGCATGCAAACAGACCTGCAGACATACTGACAGGCATGCAAACAGACCTGCAGACATACTGACAGGCATGCAAACAGACCTGCAGACATACTGACAGGCATGCAAACAGACCTGCAGACATATTGACAGGCATGCAAACAGACCTGCAGACATACTGACAGGCATGCAAACAGACCTGCAGACATACTGACAGGCATGCAAACAGACCTGCAGACATACTGACAGGCATGTAAACAGACCTGCAGACATACTGACAGGCATGCAAACAGACCTGCAGACATATTGACAGGCATGCAAACAGACCTGCAGACATACTGACAGGCATGCAAACAGACCTGCAGACATACTGACAGGCATGCAAACAGACCTGCAGACATACTGACAGGCATGTAAACAGACATGCAGACATACTGACAGGCATGCAAACAGACCTGCAGACATACTGACAGGCATGTAAACAGACCTGCAGACATACTGACAGGCATGTAAACAGACCTGCAGACATACTGACAGGCATGTAAACAGACATGCAGACATACTGACAGGCATGTAAACAGACATGCAGACATATTGACAGGCATGTAAACAGACATGCGGACATACTGACAGGCATGTAAACAGACATGCAGACATACTGACAGGCATGTAAACAGACATGCAGACATACTGGCAGGCATGTAAACAGACATGCAGACATACTGACAGGCATGTAAACAGACATGCAGACATACTGACAGGCATGTAAACAGACCTGCAGACATACTGACAGGCATGCAAACAGACCTGCAGACATACTGACAGGCATGTAAACAGACCTGCAGACATACTGACAGGCATGTAAACAGACATGCAGACATACTGACAGGCATGTAAACAGACATGCAGACATATTGACAGGCATGTAAACAGACATGCAGACATACTGACAGGCATGTAAACAGACATGCAGACATATTGACAGGCATGTAAACAGACATGCAGACATACTGACAGGCATGTAAACAGACATGCAGACATATTGACAGGCATGTAAACAGACATGCAGACATACTGACAGGCATGCAAACAGACACAAAGACACAAATGTGTGCACAGGCAAAACATACATACAGACGTACAGACAGACAGACATACAGACAGACAGACATACAGACATACAGACATACAGACAGACAGACATACAGACACATAGACATACAGACACATAGACATACAGACACATAGACATACAGACACATAGACATACAGACACATAGACATACAGACACATAGACATACAGACACATAGACATACAGACACATAGACATACAGACACATAGATATACAGACACATAGATATACAGACAAACTGACACATAGATATACAGACAAACTGACACATAGATATACAGACAAACTGACACATAGATATACAGACAAACTGACACATAGATATACAGACAAACTGACACATAGATATACAGACAAACTGACACATAGATATACAGACAAACTGACACATAGATATACAGACAAACTGACAAACCTGGGGCCACCTGCACGTCGATTTTGTTATTCGTACGGTGCAATATATATCTTCGGATTCTATCCGGGGTGAAGTCGCCATTTTCTAGAAGTACGTCAGGCACCTCACGTCGAGGAATCAGCCCACTGACACTCTTGAGGAATATCAGGTCTGAACGATGGGCGAAGGCCAACAAGGGATCGAGGTAGTAAACTCCTCCTTCTAGGCCATGCATGACCAGCTGCAATAAAGGTAGACATATGTCTGTCTGTCTGTCTGTCTGCCTGCCTGCCTGCCTGTCTGTCTGTCTGTCTGTCTGTCTGTCTGTCTGTCTGTCTGTCTGTCTGTCTGTCTGTCTGTCTGTCTGTCTGTCTGTCTGTCTGTCTGTCTGTCTGTCTGTGTCTCGGTGTTTTTCTGCATATTTCATGTGACTGTGTATATCTTCGTTTGTGTCTGTGGGTGTCCTCGTATGTGTTCGTCTGCATGTTTGCCTGTGTATGTTTATGTGTTTTGTCTGCGGGTGTGTCTATTAGGCTGTATGTATGTATCTGTGTGTGTGGGTGTGTGTATGTCTGTCTGCGTGAGTGTATGTGTCAGCATGTGTCTGTCTGTCTGTGTATATCTATGTGTGTTTCTCTGTGTGTTTCTCTGTGTGTGTTGTGTGTGCCCCTTTGTTGTCTGTATGTGTCTGCATGTCAGAGTATATGTCTGTGCGTGCTGAATATATGTGTCTGCGTGTGTATTTCTATGTGTTTGTATGTGTATGCATTTCTGCATGTTTGTCTGTGTGGGTGTCAGAATGTGTTTGTCTCCCTGTTTGTATTTGTGTGTGTGTCTATGTGGCTGTATGTATGTGTCTGCATGTTTGTCTGCGTGTGTGTGTGTGGTGTGTGTGTAAGTGTGTGAGCACGAATGTAAATATGTGTGCTGTGTGTTTTCCTGTGTGTGTTTATATGTAAGAGTGTGTGTCTGTATTTTTGTCTAAGTGAGCGTGTGCGTCTTTGTGGGAGTGTCTCCATGCATGACTGTATTTATGACTGCATGTTTGTATGTGTGTATGCCTGTATTACGAATGTATGTATGCATGTATGCCTGTATGTTTGCATCTATGTATGTTTGTTTGAATGTATATATGCCTATGTGTATGCCTGTTTGATGTTTGTTTTTATGTATGTAATGTTTGCATGCATGTATGTGTGTGTGAGTGGGTGATCGTGTGTATGTGGGTGTATGTATGCACGCGCGGGTTTTTGCATGCACTTTACAACTCATGCTTTTGTGTTCTTTTATAATATTCATAATATGCATATTATCATATGATCATAACATGCTTTATTAGTGAAAATACAACTGCTGTGCGAAAGATGGTTGACTGGAAGGGCCGAATGTAAGACGCGCCTGCGTGCCCAATTTGTGACCCTTTGAAAAAAAAACAAAGTTCGTTCGTTCGTTCTGTCTGTCTGTCTGTCTGTCTGTCTGTCTGTCTGTCTGTCTGTCTGTCTGTCTGTCTGTCTGTCTGCCTGCCTGTCTGTCTGTCTGTCTGTCTGTCTGCCTGCCTGCCTGCCTGCCTGCCTGCCTGCCTGTATGTATGTATGTATGTATGTATGTATGTATGTATGTATGTATGTATGTATGTATGTATGTATGTATGTATGTATGTATGTATGTATGTATGTATGTATGTATGTATGTATGTATGTATGTATGTATGTATGTATGTATGTATGTATGTATGTATGTATGTATGTATGTATGTATGTATGTATGTATGTATGTATGTATGTATGTATGTATGTATGTATGTATGTATGTATGTATGTATGTATGTATGTATGTATGTATGTATGTATGTATGTATGTATGTATGTATGTATGTATGTATGTATGTATGTATGTATGTATGTATGTATGTATGTATGTATGTATGTATGTATGTATGTATGTATGTATGTATGTATGTATGTATGTATGTATGTATGTATGTATGTATGTATGTATGTATGTATGTATGTATGTATGTATGTATGTATGTATGTATGTATGTATGTATGTATGTATGTATGTATGTATGTATGTATGTATGTATGTATGTATGTATGTATGTATGTATGTATGTATGTATGTATGTATGTATGTATGTATGTATGTATGTATGTATGTATGTATGTGTGTGTGTGTGTGTGTGTGTGTGTGTGTGTGTGTGTGTGTGTGTGTGTGTGTGTGTGTATGTATGTATGTATGTATGTATGTATGTATGTATGTATGTATGTATGTATGTATGTATGTATGTATGTATGTATGTATGTATGTATGTATGTATGTATGTATGTATGTATGTATGTATGTATGTATGTATGTATGTATGTATGTATGTATGTATGTATGTATGTATGTATGTATGTATGTATGTATGTATGTATGTATGTATGTATGTATGTATGTATGTATGTATGTATGTATGTATGTATGTATGTATGTATGTATGTATGTATGTATGTATGTATGTATGTATGTATGTATGTATGTATGTATGTATGTATGTATGTATGTATGTATGTATGTATGTATGTATGTATGTATGTATGTATGTATGTATGTATGTATGTATGTATGTATGTATGTATGTACGTATGTACGTATGTACGTATGTACGTATGTATGTATGTATGTATGTATGTATGTATTTATGTATGTATGTATGTATGTACGTATGTACGTATGTATGTATGTATGTATGTATGTATGTATGTATGTATGTATGTATGTATGTATGTATGTATGTATGTATGTATGTATGTATGTATGTATGTATGTATGTATGTATGTATGTATGTATGTATGTATGTTAGACTCCCTCATCGTTGTATGGTTTCCTGTAGTGTTTTCTAAATGTGCCGTACACAGCATTATCATCAGTGATTTAACATCTTTCCTCGTCGTATTTGTCCAACAGTCTGTCATGTCACATCCATGTCCAACAGTCTGTCATGTCAAAGCCATGTCCAACAGTCTGTCATGTCAGATCCATGTCACAGCCATGCACAACAGTCTGTCATGTCACAGTCGTGTCCTGAATTGACTACACTGTCCAGAAATGAATCCGTTAACCCACTGTGTTCCTGTAGAAGTGAATAAATTGTTACCCCACCAGGACATCACACAAGCGATAAACACCAGGTGTCACAAAGTGCCACTAGGACATCACACAAGCGATATACACCTGTTATCACAAAGTGCCACTAGGACATCACACAAGCGATAAACACCCGGTGACACAAAGTGCCACTAGGACATCACACAAGCGATAAACACCCGGTGACACAAAGTGTCACTAGGACATCACACAAGCGATAAACACCCGGTGACACAAAGTGCAACCAGGACATCACACAGAGTGATAAACACTAAGTGACATAAAGTACAACCAGGACATCACACAAGCGATAAACACCCGGTGACACAAAGTGCCACTAGGACATCACACAAGCGATAAACACCCAGTGATACAAAGTGCCACCAGGACATTACACAGAGCGATAAACACCCGTTGACACAAAGTGCCACCAGGACATTACACAGAGCGATAAACACCCGTTGACACAAAGTGCCACCAGGACATTACACAGAGCGATAAACACCCGGTGACACAAAGTGCCACCACGGGGAAGAGAATCATCCGGGCAGAGGTCCCGGAAACCGCGTTCAACCGTCAAGCTATATGACAGGCCCCCGGCAACAGTCAGGGTGGGGCTTCAAAATAACAAATAATTGCATGCCACAGGAGGATCGACGAAGATTTTCCGGGAGGTATTTAGGTAGGTAGTTGTGCCCCACCAGCTCATCACCAGCAATAGATACCCGGTGACACAAAGTGCCACCACGCGGGAGAGAATCACCTGCGGAAAGATCCCATAAACCCCTTTCAGTCGTGAGGCTACATCTGTAGCCTAGGCCATATTTACGGCTCGGTTATACTCAGGGTCCCCGGCAGCAGCCAGAGAAGTGCTTAAAAAATGCATCCCACGAGGGAACGGCTTCATTTCTTATAATTCTGGAAGAATCTCTCTCGTCCTTATAAAGCTTTCGGACTGATTTGTGACGTCACAGAGAGGCGCCCAAGTAGCTGGCGTCTAGTTTATACCCAGTGTCTAGTCTCTCTTTTCTCTCTGATTGGAACGTGTTGCAGTCTTTACAACCCTGATTGATTTCTCAGCTCATTGTTTTTTGTATGTCTAAGCCAGCAATTTTGAGTTGTATTTTTTCGTAACCTAGCAACAGTCAGCTTGAAATGAGCTTATTCCCAAAAGTAAATATTTTTGTTCATCGGTATTTAATTAAATCATCGTCTTTGGTTATTTGCTAGCTACACTTGAAAGCAGATATATGTGCTAGGGTCTGCCTGCGGCACGCATAGATATCTGTGCTAGGGTCTGCCTGCGGCACGCATAGATATCTGTACAAGGGTCTGCCTGCGGCACGCACAGATATCTGTGCTAGGGTCTGCCTGCGGCACGCATAGATATCTGTGCTAGGGTCTGCCTGCGGCACGCACAGATATCTGTGCTAGGGTCTGCCTGCGGCACGCATAGATATCTGTGCTAGGGTCTGCCTGCGGCACGCATAGATATCTGTACAAGGGTCTGCCTGCGGCACGCATAGATATCTGTACAAGGGTCTGCCTGCGGCACGCATAGATATCTGTGCTAGGGTCTGCCTGCGGCACGCATAGATATCTGTGCTAGGGTCTGCCTGCGGCACGCATAGATATCTGTGCTAGGGTCTGCCTGCGGCACGCATAGATATCTGTACAAGGGTCTGCCTGCGGCACGCACAGATATCTGTGCTAGGGTCTGCCTGCGGCACGCATAGATATCTGTGCTAGGGTCTGCCTGCGGCACGCACAGATATCTGTGCTAGGGTCTGCCTGCGGCACGCATAGATATCTGTGCTAGGGTCTGCCTGCGGCACGCATAGATATCTGTACAAGGGTCTGCCTGCGGCACGCACAGATATCTGTGCTAGGGTCTGCCTGCGGCACGCATAGATATCTGTACAAGGGTCTGCCTGCGGCACGCACAGATATCTGTGCTAGGGTCTGCCTGCGGCACGCATAGATATCTGTGCTAGGGTCTGCCTGCGGCACGCACAGATATCTGTGCTAGGGTCTGCCTCCGGCACACATAGATATCTGTGCTAGGGTCTGCCTGCGGCACGCATAGATATCTGTACAAGGGTCTGCCTGCGGCACGCACAGATATCTGTGCTAGGGTCTGCCTGCGGCACGCATAGATATCTGTACAAGGGTCTGCCTGCGGCACGCACAGATATCTGTGCTAGGGTCTGCCTGCGGCACGCATAGATATCTGTGCTAGGGTCTGCCTGCGGCACGCACAGATATCTGTGCTAGGGTCTGCCTGCGGCACACATAGATATCTGTGCTAGGGTCTGCCTGCGGCACGCATAGATATCTGTGCTAGGGTCTGCCTGCGGCACGCACAGATATCTGTACAAGGGTCTGCCTGCGGCACACATAGATATCTGTGCTAGGGTCTGCCTGCGGCACGCACAGATATCTATGCTAGGGTCTGCCTGCGGCACGCACATATATCTATGCTAGGGTCTGCCTGCGGCACGCACAGATATCTGTGCTAGGGTCTGCCTGCGGCACGCACAGATATCTATGCTAGGGTCTGCCTGCGGCACACATAGATATCTGTGCTAGGGTCTGCCTGCGGCACGCACAGATATCTGTACAAGGGTCTGCCTGCGGCACACATAGATATCTGTGCTAGGGTCTGCCTGCGGCACGCACAGATATCTGTGCTAGTGTCTGCCTGCGCCACGCACAGATATCTGTACAAGGGTCTGCCTGTGGCACACATAGATATCTGTGCTAGGGTCTGCCTGCGGCACGCACAGATATCTGTGCTAGGGTCTGCCTGCGGTACACATAGATATCTGTGCTAGGGTCTGCCTGCGGCACACATAGATATCTGTGCTAGGGTCTGCCTGCGGCACATATAGATATCTGTGCTAGGGTCTGCCTGCGGCACGCACCGAGGTATGTTTTGGGGTCTGTCTGCGGCACAATAGATAGACTCTATTACACTCTGCCGCAGAGAGGTACGCTAAAGAAATATAATTACAAGCTAGCCAGAGGCAGATAATACATAAGAATGAAAAATGGCATCAGGAACAACCGTACAAAAAACAAAGACAAACACCGCAATAAAATAAGCACACGGAAAAAAATGAACATCTTCTTCCGACACCGCCCTGGTCGCTCAAAGAGAGAGGAAGACAGGAAGGCGGACAACCTAAAGACGGCTGAGTTAGCTGGAGGAGGAGAGGAAGACAGGAAGGCGGACAATCTAAACCCTGCTGAAGTAGCTAGAGGAGGAGAGGAAGACAGGAAGGCGGACAATCTAAAAGTGGCTGAAGTAGCTTTAGGTAGAGAGGACGACAGGAAGGCTGGCAACCTAAAGACGGCTGAGATAGCTTTAGGTAGAGAGGAAGACAGGAAGGCAGACAATCTAAACATGACTGAGTTAGCTCGAGGAAGAGAGGAAGATAGGAAGGCAGACAATCTAAACATGACTGAGTTAGCTCCAGGAGGAGAAGAAGACAGGAAGGCGGACAATCTAAACATGACTGAGTTTGAGGAGGAGAGGAAGACAGGAAGGTAGACAATCTAAACATGACTGAGCTCGAGGAGGAGAGGAAGACAGGAAGGTAGACAATCTAAACATGACTGAGCTCGAGGAGGAGAGGAAGACAGGAAGGTAGACAATCTAAACATGACTGAGCTCGAGGAGGAGAGGAAGATAGGAAGGCAGACAATCTAAACATGACTGAGCTCGAGGAGGAGAGGAAGATAGGAAGGTAGACAATCTAAACATGACTGAGTTAGCTCGAGGAGGAGAGGAAGACAGGAAGGTAGACAATCTAAACATGACTGAGCTCGAGGAGGAGAGGAAGATAGGAAGGTAGACAATTTAAACATGACTGAGTTAGCTCCAGGAGGAGAGGAAGACAGGAAGGTAGACAATCTAAACATGACTGAGTTAGCTCCAGGAGGAGAGGAAGATAGGAAGGTAGACAATCTAAACATGACTGAGTTAGCTCCAGGAGGAGAGGAAGACAGGAAGGTAGACAATCTAAACATGACTGAGTTAGCTCCAGGAGGAGAGGAAGACAGGAAGGCAGACAATCTAAACATGACTGAGTTAGCTCCAGGAGGAGAGGAAGATAGGAAGGTAGACAATCTAAACATGACTGAGTTAGCTCCAGGAGGAGAGGAAGACAGGAAGGTAGACAATCTAAACATGACTGAGTTAGCTCCAGGAGGAGAGGAAGATAGGAAGGTAGACAATCTAAACATGACTGAGTTAGCTCTAGGAGGAGAGGAAGACAGGAAGGTAGACAATCTAAACATGACTGAGCTCGAGGAGGAGAGGAAGACAGGAAGGTAGACAATCTAAACATGACTGAGTTAGCTCCAGGAGGAGAGGAAGATAGGAAGGTAGACAATCTAAACATGACTGAGTTAGCTCCAGGAGGAGAGGAAGACAGGAAGGTAGACAATCTAAACATGACTGAGTTAGCTCCAGGAGGAGAGGAAGATAGGAAGGTAGACAACCTAAACATGACTGAGTTAGCTCCAGGAGGAGAGTAAGATAGGAAGGCAGACAATCTAAACATGACTGAGCTCCAGGAGGAAAGGAAGATAGGAAGGCGGACAATCTAAACATGACTGAGCTCGAGGAGGAGAGTAAGATAGGAAGGCAGACAATCTAAACATGACTGAGCTCCAGGAGGAGAGGAAGATAGGAAGGCAGACAATCTAAACATGACTGAGCTCGAGAAAGAGAGGAAGATAGGAAGGCAGACAGTCTAAACATGACTGAGTTAGCTCCAGGAGGAGAAGAAGATAGGAAGGCAGACAATCTAAACATGACTGAGTTAGCTCCAGGAGGAGAAGAAGATAGTAAGGCAGACAATCTAAACATGACTGAGTTAGCTCTAGGAGGAGAGGAAGATAGGAAGGCAGACAATCTAAACATGACTGAGTTAGCTCAAGGAGGAGAAGAAGATAGGAAGGTAGACAATCTAAACATGACTGAGTTAGCTCCAGGAGGAGAAGAAGATAGGAAGGTAGACAATCTAAACATGACTGAGTTAGCTCCAGGAGGAGAAGAAGATAGGAAGGTAGACAATCTAAACATGACTGAGTTAGCTCCAGGAGGAGAAGAAGATAGGAAGGCAGACAATCTAAACATGACTGAGTTAGCTCCAGGAGGAGAAGAAGATAGGAAGGTAGACAATCTAAACATGACTGAGTTAGCTCCAGGAGGAGAAGAAGATAGGAAGGTAGACAATCTAAACATGA
>CAJHNH020000085.1:182511-212511 GCA_905116865.2 Candidula unifasciata | reverse complement strand
ATCTCATTCCTGATCTTATCTCTTATGGTCACTCCTAGAGCCCTTCTCAGACATCTCATTTCCGTGGTTACTAATTTTCTTTTATGGTTTGTTGTGAGTGACCATGTCTGGCACTGGTAGCACAGAGTTGGAATAAATATGCTTTGAATAAGATGTCTCTTTGTGCTGATTGGGATTGTCTTATGCTGTAAGAGGGGGGCTAGCTGTCCCAATACATGGTTTGCTTTACTGCATCTAATGTCAATTTCTTTATCCAATTTCCCATCTTCGGTAAATGTAGTTCCCAGATATTTAAACTCAGATGCCTGTTTAATGCCTTTGTATTCTATTGCTATGTTTAGATCTGTCTTCTTTTTTCCTATTGACATTACTTCTGTCTTTTCAGTGTTGATTTAGGACAGATCAGCCTCATCAAAAGGCCACCAGTAATGTCCATTTTCCCAGAGGAAATGGACATTACTGGTAGCCTTTTGGTGAGGATAATATGTCCTAATAATATCCCAGCCGGGCAAGAGAAGACCAAGAAAACTGTTTCTATTCAAGCAGCCTGTAAACGAACGGTACCCCCCCCCCCTTCCCCGCCCCCCCCCAACCCCAATCAAATATATGATGTTACACCTGTGTTGTTGCAGGCTTATCGCCCCCCCCCCTTCCCCCCCCCCCAACCCCAATCAAATATATGATGTTACACCTGTGTTGTTGCAGGCTTATCGGCCCCCCATTGATGACGTAGTCCACATCATGTGTTGACACCAGTGCTCTACCGGGCCATAGAGACAACGTTGATTATCTTTCTCCACACTAGCCTCCAGTCGTCCGCTTTGCTTCATCAACCAACTGGTTGATTTGAAGAAGAAGAAGAAAAAGAAGAAGAAAAGACCTATTACTTTGTTGTTGTTGTCCATATGGACATTCTAGCAAATCGGTCTGACCCATGCGTGCTCCGCCCCCCCCCCCCCCCCCACAGCAGCGGCAAACTGAGTGTCTCCTTGCTTACTGTACCCAGCAGGAGTTGGCTGACATTTCTTTTGTTACCCTGCTGCCATTTTCTGCATTCTTATCCTTCAATACGCGTTTCCAACAGGCGGCTCATCCTCTTTAAGTCTCAACATCTTTGGAACGAAACGTATTCAGTGTCTGTCCCGGTCCATATTTTTTCATCCGCTAACTACAGCAGCCAGTTTGTCGGCTCTTTGTTTTCTTTCACACCCGCATGTGCGAGTGAACAGACAAGATAATCGCTTCAGGTTCTGGCATCTTTTAATCTAGTTAGGCAATTTAGATCTTTTATGACATGCTCAATGAGGCTGTCATAGTTATCATGAAAACAACAAACAGGAAAATCTGAACGGAGCATAATGTAACAAATATTGTGTGATCAACTCAAATGTTTTCAGCTCTTTCAGCAGAAGATTTCCTTGTTGTTGTTGTTCTTGTTGTTGTTGTTGTTGTTGTTGTTGTATGATTTACAGTGTGTGTGGCTTTGTTGTTGTTGTTGACAAAACCCAGACAATGTACAGGACTCAAAGTGTACCTGAAATAGTTTTAGATAACTCAAAATATTCCAAGTCTGATTGGTAGACATGTTGATCAACTTAAAGAATTCGATGTATTACTTACAGAGATGTAGAGCTAAACATAAATGTAGATAACTGAAAGAACTCGATGAATGACTTACAGATATATAGATAAATTCAAGAATACGATAAATGACTTACAGATATATAGATAACTTCAAGAATACAATAAATGACTTACAGAAATGTAGATAACTTCAAGAATACGATGAATGACTTACAGAAATATAGATAACTTCAAGAATACGATGAATGACTTACAGAAATGTAGATAACGTCAAGAATACCTTAAATGACTTACAGAAATATAGATAACTTCAAGAATACGATAAATGACTTACAGAAATGTAGATAACTTCAAGAATACGATAAATGACTTACAGAAATATAGATAACTTCAAGAATACGATGAATGACTTACATATATGTGGATAACTCTTTAAAAAAAAAACGATGAAAGACTTACAGAGATGTAGATACATTGGAGGATTCCATGTCAAAAGATCTGGCTAAAATATCTAACGCAAACCGGCACTGAGACGCCCAGTGTGCAAGATTGAGACGGCAACTGAAGCTCAAGGACGACTGCCACGTTCCAAGCCTGACGCCCGCTCAGAAACCTGGTGGCCAGGTCATGACAGCCCAGCTCTGTAGATCTTCGTGGACATAATTGGCCTGTTTACTGTCATTAACTTCATTGATTGGCAAGCACAGATGCAACTGGTGCTATCTATGCAATAAAATCTTTAATTGTTAGCGTTGAGTGTGTGGCGTAGTTGAGAAGGTCCACAATTCGTGCAAAAATACACACAAGACAGCCATCCCTCGCTGACATACAAAAAACACAGGGACGTGGCGTCTATAGACAACATAGTGTGGCGAGATACACAGCAATAGTTCGTCGTGGGGTTACCAAACAGTATGACGATAAATCCAAACTCTAACACATCAATAACACTAGGCTATATAAAAACAGCTAGGAAAACCCTTCATCTGGTCTTCCTCTCCATATCTATCTCTCCTTCTGTTTCTCTCTCTGAGCCTTTCTCTCTCCCTCTGTCTCTCCCTCTGTCTCTCTCTCTCTCTCTCTCTCTCTCTCTCTGAGTCAGTTTCTTTCTCTCTATATCTCTTTCTCTTTCTCTCTCTTTCTTTCTCTCTCTTTCTCTCTCTATCTCACTCCCCCCTCTCTCTCTCTCTGTGACAATACGCGCGGTGACTTCAGAATGTCTTTCCTCAACCTACTTTTATTTCTTTGTATTTTGAAAGTATACAGGAAAATAGGGATTTGGATACATCCTTAATCTAAGTAGGCGAAATGAACAAGCATTTAATTCTCCTGGGATGTTGGCGATATCACACACTAAAACTTTTTCCCAGATGTTAAGTGTTAAGGTACAGAGATAAGACTGACCAAGCAGACTTACTGACTGGAGATTTGCACACCATTTGTTGGTGTCAGATAGTTATTCCCCCTGCCAGACCTTCAGGAACAGATAACAAGGGCTAATTGCCATTATCTCCCCCTGAGGTTACCTAAACTGGAGTGCCGGTCCGACGGTCACTATTGACATAGTGAGCGGAAAGTGTTGGCAGAAGAATTGACAAAGTCGGATTTTATTGTGATGACAGGTGAAGTAGACTAGAGGTGTGACTTGTCTTATTTGCTCTGGTCAGATGAATTGACCAGGAGATCCTAGCGTGGGAATTCAAACTTGTTGTACAGTCACTGACTGACAGGGAATATACACCCACAGGAGAGGAGCTGTGATATCCCTGAATGAGAATGATTTTAGGCGTAATGTAGGAGGAGCTTGATAAAAGTTATAAAGGGGTGAACTATAGGTCTGGTAAATGAGATCCTGTCGAGCACATGCCATCTGTTGGGCTTAACCTAAGCTTGAGACAGAACTTTTGGCATTGTGGTTTCATTTTTCCAGGTAAGATCGAAATTAGTTTCAAAACCTTTATTTTATTTATGATAGAGATCTAACTGTCTTTTTGCTCAAGTGTGTGTCTTCATCACTTTGTAATACTCCTAGGCGGACATTTCTTCATTCTCGTAGGGCACTGTCACATTGCTTTATATCCTATTTGATAGTGTCATGAATGTTTTTCGTGTACATGTGTTTCAATGTTGTAAAACCTAAATGTTGTTGTTGCCATTGAAATTTAATGAACTATCATGTTTTTGAAATCACAAGCGTGAAGATAACTTTGACAATCTTTTCACGTGTGGTTAATGTGAATCTGTATTACATACAGCTAACACACTGAAATGTGTTTAACTCTCGGGAGGCTAATGCGGAGATTGATCCCGGAGAGTAAATCCACGAGATTTGTTATTTGATTCGCCCCAGAACTATTGTTAGCATTCTGGGCGCGTCGATTGTTCCAAGCATAGATTCCAGAACTGGTTCTGTCTGACTGATTGTCATTTTGAGTCTGTACGAGAGATGGCACCTGACGTAGAAGACTTGACTATCATTACAGGACGTGTAGAGGAAGGCAGAAGATGTAACAGTTGGAATGTGAGACATAAGCCCTTCCAAATTGGACAGGAGTGAATGTGAGCATGAGGGAGAGATGAAATGTTTTATTTAAATAAACATGCTTGATGTTAGTATAATATACATGCTTAGTGTACATCTAGAGCAGATACTACAAATATGCGCTTGTTTCTTCATTCTCCAGTTCCCACATTGGGCAGGGACTAGTAGGCATCCATTATTTGCCGACCGTCGAGTGTAACGACCTGCAGAAAGCAGTGAGGACGACAAACTGGAAAAGATAGGCAGGGTCTCAAGCCGAGAACTGTCCTGATGAGCTAAGTTATGTACAACTTTAATGTCATCTATAACATCATCCCAACTCTACTAGCCTAAACAAGTTCATTTTATTTTAGTCAGATTTATTAAATAAATCATGTGTGATGAGTTTCATGATAGTTGAGTAAATTGTGTACTTAGGTTCAAGTGTCTTTGTGCATATTAGTTTACTTCAGCTAACAAATATTTAAATCACTTGATGGGGGCTTTTAAGTAATGCCAGGAGAGGAGAGCAGTCGGAGGGGTTAAATGAGCACCTGGATTATATCACAGTGGGTGTATCCAGTTATCTATCTATCCCTTCTCCTACTCCTGTGGATACAAGTACAGCAACTTTCATTTCATGGAACGAGCCACTCGCTGTTTTCTTGGCTATCCAGGACTGTCTAGGATCAACATAGCTTAGATAATAGTCCAGTTTCTCACGTGGGTGGGCATTGTTAAGGTTCAAACCCACACCCTCACTATTTCAGTGTATTTACCCACGTGGGCGCGCGACTCTCTCTCTCTCTCTCTCTCTCTCTCTCTCTCTCTCTCTCTCTCTCTCTCTCTCTCAAAGAGTGTATTTTACGTGGCTATGTATGCATGAGTGTGTTTTTGAGATGCGGGTCTATATGGGTGTGAGTGTTTATTAATGGGTTGTTCTTTCGTTTTTCTCTTCCACCCCCGCGACCCACCTCCGCCTCTGTTTTTCTTTTCAAGTCGGTTATGATCTTCTGCAAGGAATCCTCAATGATGTAGAACACACAAAACTCCAGCTGTTCCTCAACACGATATGTCAGCTACAGTTCATGTCCCAGTTCTGTCAGTATAACACTTCTCCTTCTGTCAGGATAACACTTCTCTTTCTGTCAGTATAAGACTTCTCCTTCTGTCGGTATAACACTTCTCCTTCTGTCAGTATAACACTTCTCCTTGTGTCAGTATAACACTTCTCCTTCTATCAGTATAACACTTCTTCTTCTGTCAGTATAACACTTCTCCTTCTGTCAGTATAACACTTCTCCTTCTGTCAGTATAGCACTTCTCCTTCTGTCAGTATAACACTTCTCCTTCTGTCAGTATAACACTTCTCCTTCTGTCAGTATAACACTTCTCCTTCTGTCGGTATAACACTTCTCCTTCTGTCATTATAACACTTCTCCTTGTGTCAGTATAACACTTCTCCTTGTGTCAGTATAACACTTCTCCTTCTATCAGTATAACACTTCTTCTTCTGTCAGTATAACACTTCTCCTTCTGTCAGTATAACACTTCTCCTTCTGTCAGTATAACACTTCTCTTTCTGTCAGTATAACACTTCTCCTTCTGTCAGTATAACACTTCTCCTTCTGTCAGTATAACACTTCTCCTTCTGTCAGTATAACACTTCTCCTTCTGTCAGTATAACACTTCTCCTTCTGTCAGTATAACACTTCTCCTTCTGTCGGTATAACACTTCTCCTTCTGTCAGTATAACACTTCTCCTTGTGTCAGTATAACACTTCTCCTTGTGTCAGTATAACACTTCTCCTTCTATCAGTATAACACTTCTTCTTCTGTCAGTATAACACTTCTCCTTCTGTCAGTATAACACTTCTCCTTCTGTCAGTATAACACTTCTCTTTCTGTCAGTATAACACTTCTCCTTCTGTCAGTATAACACTTCTCCTTCTGTCAGTATAACACTTCTCCTTCTGTCAGTATAACACTTCTCCTTCTGTCAGTATAACACTTCTCCTTCTGTCAGTATAACACTTCTTCTTCTGTCTGGAAGATGCACTCCAGTTCTCGGACAAGATCTCTCTCCGACTCGCTGATGGTTGCCTCGTCTAACTGGTTGAGAGCAAAATTAACCTCATCATCGTTAAACTCATCCCTGCTGACGTCAGTTGCCGTTCCTAAGTGCCTGGATAATCTCTGGTGGAGTCTTCCAACTGTCCAAGACAAACTGTCCATGTAGTTTGGTCGTGTCTGAGGTAGACTGTCCATGTAGTTTGGTCGTGTTTGAGGTAAATTGTCCATGTAGTTTGGTCGTGTCTGAGATAGACTGTCCATGTAGTTTGGTCGTGTTTGAGGTAGATTGTCCATGTAGTTTGGTCGTGTCTGAGGTAGATTGTCCATGTAGTTTGGTCGTGTTTGAGGTAGATTGTCCATGTAGTTTGGTCGTGTCTGAGGTAGACTGTCCATGTAGTTTGGTCGTGTTTGAGGTAGATTGTCCATGTAGTTTGGTCGTGTCTGAGGTAGACTGTCCATGTAGTTTGGTCGTGTCTGAGATAGACTGTCCATGTAGTTTGGTCGTGTTTGAGATAGACTGTCCATGTAGTTTGGTCGTGTCTGAGGTAGACTGTCGATGTAGTTTGGTCTTGTCTTGGATAGACTGTGGGTGTAGAGTGGGCGTGTCTCAGACACACTGTGAGTGTAGTTTGGTGTTGTATCTGCGTTGTCAGCAGCCCCATCTCTGTGGTTGTGTGGCTGTGTGGCTGTGTGGTTGTGTGGCTGGTTATAAACATTCCGTGTCTCGCCAAATCCTGATATTTGACCAGGACGATTCAGCAGTTGCAAGTCCTCAAGCGACTTAAGAGAACCTTTTGTCTGTATAGTTGTCCTCTCACTACAAAAGGCAGTGCTCCTGTTGTTTGATGACAAGTCTGTGTAACCTACATCTGGTGTCACGTGATCTGGACCGGTTGAATTATGAACTGATAGCAGGTTAACGTTTAGATTCTCCTTGGATAATCGGGTGAAATGTCTGGCTCGTGTGCAGTCCTGGTCAGCTGATGGGGTGTTAGCAAGACCTGGTGACAAATTGCTCATGTAGTCCTGACTTGAAGAACCCTGAGTGACACCTGATTTTCGTGGTTGTGTGGCATCCCGTAATGGATATCTTATGACGTTGTCTGGGATCTGGGACTGGTGTCTGCTTCTTTCGACTATAACACATTTCCGGAAGTGGGTGGGTGTCGCTGGAGACAGTGTCTCAATGCCTACTCCACAAGACAGTGTCTCAATGCCTACTCCACAAGACAGTGTCTCAATGCCTACTCCACAAGACAGTGTCTCAATGCCTACTCCACAAGACAGTGTCTCAATGCCTACTCCACAAGACAGTGTCTCAATGCCTACTCCACAAGACAGTGTCTCAATGCCTACTCCACAAGACAGTGTCTCAATGCCTACTCCACAAGACAGTGTCTCAATGCCTACTCCACAAGACAGTGTCTCAATGCCTACTCCACAAGACAGTGTCTCAATGCCTACTCCACAAGACAGTGTCTCAATGCTGCCTCCACACAAGAGACCAGACAAGTCTTGATGGTCTAAAGCTTTTGGAATGTAATTAGACACTATACGATCTGATCTTCCTCCTGATCTCCTCATCTCGTACATCATTTGTCCAAAATATACTTTCTGGTCGTGAATGTTACAAAATATGCTCGTTGGTTCTTTAGTCGTAAATTTTTTGTTCGCCTTCTCTTTAAAATTTTCTCTGTTGAAACTGGGTTTCAGAAACTCGCTGCCCAGTTGCTGCTGAGGCGATGTGTTGCGCATTGCCTGTGCAGAACTGCCGCCATTGACCTCCTGTGTGTTCATCATACCATTATGTGTCCTCCGTGACGTTCGACTGATCTGAGAGTTGGTTCTGCTGGCCTCTTGTCGGGGCATTAAATGCTGCAACTTGTTGTGATCAGCAGGTCTGTTATTGTGTCCTTGTCCAGGGAGATGACCTCTAAAGTACTCCTTCCTTGGCTGGACCTGACCTATATCTGGAGAGTCGGGTGGGATGTGGGGCTGTTTCTGTGGACCATTGAATTCTGCAGTGTAGCCTTGCTGTAAGGGATATAACTGATGTTCTGTTAGTGGTGATACAATATAATCTCCCCTCGCCGGAATCATGCCTGGATAGGATGAAGCATAGTCTTCGAATGCAACATCTTCAGGCGGATAGACGGACGGATAAATTGGCCGATAGATTAATGGATAGGTGGGAGATTTCATATTTCCTGACAGTTTGCTTGAAATGTGGAGCATGTTCGCACCCGGTAGTGAACTACTTAACAATCGGTCTTTTACGATCCCCTGGTGGCGTTCTCTTGTAGCACTTGCTGTTTCCTGCGTGAGGCCAGGACCCAGAACACGAGGAATTCTCATGACGCCCTGACTTCCTGGCGGATCTGTTGTCAAAGAATGTCTGTTTATTCTGTCCCAGGTGGGTTCTGCCCAGATGGCGGGCCCAGTGCTCCTAGAAAAGTTGCCTGGCTGGCGACGCCCCTGATCTGGCTGCACACGTCTGGCTCTATTTCTTGTTTTGTGGTCGCTCTTTTTCTGCGAAAGCCAGGACCAGAGAGAAAGCATGACAGTGTCCCTGAACCCGTCAGTCTGTCACTTCTGAGTTTGTGAATCCGTGAATCTAGGACCCTGTGAATCCGTGAATCTAGGACCCTGTGAATCCGTGAATCTAGGACCCTGTGAATTCGTGAATCTAGAACCCTGTGAGTTCGTGAATCTAGGACCCTGTGAGTTATTGAGTCTTTGAGCTCCTGAGTTCGTGAGTCTCTGAGCCCGTGAGTTCGTGACGATGGGTGACGCTGTAACTTAGCAACGGAGCCGGATGTAGATTGAAACTTGTGTGTAAACCTGTAAACACACCAGAGATGCAGTCAGCGATGTCCAGAAATTGTTTCACGTAGGGGGAAAAAAGGTTACCTCAGATATACCCGTTTTAACGCCTATATAACCAGTTTACCTCGCCTATACCCAGTTTACTACAGATATAACCAGTTTATCTCTGCTTTACCCAGTTTACCTCGGCTATACCCAGTTTATCTTGGCTGTAACAAATTTATCTCGATAATACCCAGTTTACCTCAGCTATACCAAGTTTATCTCGGCTTTACCTATTTCACCTCAGCTATAACCAGTTTACCTCGGCTCTACCCAGTTTACCTGGGCGACACACCCAGATTACTTCTGTTATTAACATCTCAGCTAGGTTAATTTGCCTCGGTAAAACTCCACTGTACCCAGATAAACTCCTGGAAATACATTTGTAATCAGTTTCCTTATCGTCTTAAGGGCCATCTTCGCAATAATATTCCGCTGCATGAATCCACAACTATGGAATACGAACATTACAACATATTGTGTCAAGTCTGTCGCTTAACGTTAACGATAACACATTCATTCATGTATATTTCCTTGAGTATGCCTTACATTTAAAAAGATCCTACCCTACTATTGCCCCAGCGAACTTCTACTTATCAATGAAGCTAAATTTATTCACAAAATAGTATCCCAAAAGGTTCTAAGTCCCCTATGGTCGCTGTCAAAATATAATGGCACTGCAAACGCCTAAACATATTGTATATTTTTTAACTTAAAATCGACTTCAAAAGTAAAAGTTTCCAGTACGCTGCACCTGAGCGATGAAACCATTTTCCACGACAAATTAAAAATAATATTGTCCCTCTGGATACAAAACTACTTTGGCACCTTTATATATACACAATCGAAAACTATTCAAATATTATCTGAGCACAGATTATAAGCCCTCTTAGAAGATAACAGTAGTGTAAACAAAGAGTATATTGTCCCTAGGTGTATCACAGTTGCTATAGTTTACTCTCCCTAGAAGTGTGGGGTCCACTCAACAAAACTGTGGAATCTGGACAGGTCGGACTCTACCCAGTCCTTACTTCTGTCATCAAACACTAAAACTTGGCGAGAATCACTCAACAAAACTGTGGAATCTGGACAGGTCGGACTCTACCCAGTCCTTACTTCTTGTCACAACCCTATTAAGTACAGTCAGTGTACCAGTAAGGTGTGCGCCCAGGGTTGACACAGAGGTCAGGGCCGTCACTGGTCAAGTCCGTTCTGTGATCGCACGGCGAAACCAGCGCTCAGGATAAAGCAAGAAAGCCTGAACTGTGTTGTAGTAACACGATGACTGCTTTTGGGACTGAGCTGGTGAACGGGGTTAAGAGACACGAGGTAGAAGGAAGAAGGGACATTCGGTGTGCGTCGGTCAGGAAGAGAGGACGTTTAGCAAGACAGTTTGTGTTATAGTATTAAAGTTAGGATATATTTCTGTTAGTGACTGGATAGTTTATGTACAGTTTTGTGTTAGGATAGGATAGTTCTTGTGTAGAGTATTTATGTATATGTGCTGTGAGAGAGTGGCTAACCTGGACACTCTGACCCTGCACTAAGACAGAGACTGTGACAGTTTGATTGGGTCAGCGTGGCGATAGAAGAGAGCGTATCCTGCCGGATTGTGGTTTGTACACCAGAGTATTGCCTGTCGCACGTACTGGGGACGGGGCGATTGTAAAGCCCGTCCAGCCAGAGGGTCCAGGCAATAGGTGGCCACACGGCGGGAAGTCAACTGTCTATGTATTACCTGTACTTCCAATAAAGATTGTCGTGTGTGCTCTGTGTGCGTTCGGGTTCAGTGTGTGTTGTAGGTTAGTCTGTCTGTCATAGGCCTAGTTAGCGAGCCACGGACCGGCAAGGTCATACCAGAGGTTTGTGACAGATTATGGGGGCGTTCGTCCTTGGGAATTGAATCTATAGTAGTAGCTAGATAGGAATAGTTGTCCGCGTTAATTGTGAACCCAATGTGCTTGTATTTATTTGTCTAAATAGGAGACATAGATTATTTTGTATGTTTAGCTGACTGATTTATTTTTCTTTAAGTTTTGTCGTTCACTATTGTAGGGCTAACGTGATTGAGTTAATCCCTTAATTTTGATGTTGCTATCGAGTGAGTTTGTGATGGCGTTGCTGAGTTTATTCTCTTAAATATTGCATCGTTGTTCGGGCCTACTCTTAATTTTTGATAGCGACATCGGGGTTGGCTTGGGTCACTCGTAGCGCTATAAAGTGATAGTTTGTTATCGTTTTCGTATTTGTTCCGACTGATTGTAATTAATAATGACTAAATGTGATAGGGCTGCGTTTGCGTCGTGACAAGTTAGTGACGTAGAGGAGAAATAGTTTGACGGACAGTAAAAAGTGTGAGGAAGGTCAAGATTGTGTGCTGTTGTGTGGTTTCTGCCGACACCGATCAACCGAGGCCTGTCGTTCTCGGTCATCATCATCATCCTCATCATTCTTTCTGTGGGAGGCCAAGAATCAAGGACTGGAGAGAAGATAAGTTTGTTTTGCTTTTGGTGTATTGTTGTGGTCTGTTCTCCAGCCCTCGAGGGTTCTACGCAATTGTATTTGAGCCCCTGGCACCGTTCATTGTCCTTCTCATTTCTCGTCTGTCCTATTCATCATTTACGTTATTTTTGTGGGTGGTTGGCAGGGCTAGTCTTGTGTTGTCCCTAGTTGTCTAGTGTTGCTAGGATTAACATAAGATTACGTGTCAGCTATATTGCGATTCTAGTCTCGTCTGCAACTCGTTGTGCAGCCGGGTCTATTGTCAAGATATATGCTTGTAGCGTCTTGTTCGTAAACAGTTATTGTCCAATCGTTGTGCTTTCTTGTCAATAAGTGTTTATCTAGTAGTACGTTATCGTCCGTGCGTGTACCGTCTTATTTAGAGATCAATAATTTCTTCGAGGTGTTTTCGTGTGTGAATTTGTTTTCCACGTAGTGATAACAGTGACGTTCATTTTTGTGTTAATTTTTTTTTTTTGCGCACACATCATCGACCCTCATTCAGAAATTGTAACGAATAAGTTTCGGTGACCCATCCCTTTTCTGTATCGAACAGTCCAAATTGTTCCATAAATATTATTATTGTTGTATTGAATTTATTACGTTGCTATATTATTTTCATTGTTTTCACTGATTTCCGGGCTTGCCACTTGTAATGTTTAGTATTTTTGTTCGTGGCAGCTACGGTTAATCAAGTTATTTTTGTGGGGTGTACTTAATTCTGATTTTGTTTTCGAAAGAAAGGTCACTGTTCTGTTGTGACAGTTTTTTGAAAAGTTGCTGACTCGTGGTAAACTGTTGCATATTAGTACGAACTCGTAATTTCTCCAAATGGCTTCCTGGAAGAATCAATATCAGCCTGAACAAACTACAGATTGCAGAAATGAAAAGTCAGAGTTCAAACAGACATTCAAAAAGACAGCGAATATTAGTCATCCAGGGTATATCCAAAGAAAGACAAGAAAGGGTAACAAGAATAGACCATTGCAGTACCCTCGTGAGTGCCCTGTATGCGATTCTGTTGATTGCCCAAAGGGTCAATGTAAGAGGAGAATGGAACCTCAGATAGACAGGGGAAAGATAGTGACTTGCCCGTACTGCAAGAGAGACCACGGAGCATTCCAGATGTGCGATTCTAGTCCGCTATATGATGTTTACTTGAAGAAACGGATGAGAAGAATGCGGAATGATACAAAGAACACTAACATTCCGACTAATAATTTGAGTGATTCTATCTGCGAATACTGTGACATGCTTCATAAAAAAAGTGAGTTATGTGATAAACACCCATTGTTTCCTGAGAGACTCATAACTAAAATAAATGGCTTGTTGTTAACGAAAGCAGCCACAAAACAGTGGGCTAAAACCTGTTTCCTTTGTCAGTTTAAAGGGCACTGCCGTGCACAATGCCCAGGGTTGAAATACATCAAAGAAACGGGTAATGAAACTGTAGCGGTAACTAAGACCACTAACGCTGCATGCAAGACAGCATCAGAGGTCAATGAAAAACCTAAAAGTGATTGTACGCTGTGTGATCGTATGCTACAACAGAGTAAGCATATGACTCCACATAAGATCAAAATTGGTAACATCCAGATTATCTGCCCAGGTACTGTAATCATAACCCAGGAAAAAGGTAATGAGGTGACAGGAAGCAACTCTGATCATGGAGCAGCATGTACGTTACCAAAGGTAATTGGAGAAGATAAACCTCCCTACCAGAAAGTTTCTGATACAGCTGTTGTGGTGAATGAATGCAGCGAAGTCAAAGATTTCCTATCAAAAGCGCCTTCTGAAAAGATCAGTTTATCACATGGTCAAGTTATACAAACTTATTTACTGGGGAAAGCAAGTAACACTAAGACACACAGGGAAAGCAGTAAAGGTATCATAAACGGCAAACCAGGTTCAGTGATAAGAACATCTGGCACATCATTTTCAATTGTTAGAGAATCCTATTTGGAGGAGACAGATTACACAGGACAGAAAATAACATATGAAGCGGGAAGCACAACAGTTGATGTGAGAATAGCTAAAGTGAAGGTTGAATCTCCATTTCTTTGCGGGATAATAGAAGCACTTGCAAGTAGAGAACCACTCGCAGACTTGATCATTGCAGGGAAAGAAAAGCCAAAACGTTGCACCATAAAAGAAATACAGGAGTGGGAAAAGACTCATTATGTGCCAGCGGTGCTAACAACGACCCAACCAAAAGTAAAGAAGAAGTAAAGAACATATATGAGTGCATGGCATGTAACGGTGTGACAGCATAACGGCAATGTTGTAATTAGACAGCAGTCAGTGAGAGTGAGTGATGTGAATGAGAGTGTGTATGAAAAATATTTTAATATTTCTAAACCAACTGACAAATTGGTGCTTGAAGAGTTCCAGAATAGAACTGTCATTCCTGACTCTAATGTTGTTGATACGACAGATATTCTCTTGTCTGTACTACAAGACTTACCTGCAACCAAACAAATCTTTACACCTAATATTAACCAACAAATTTAAGAAACATCTACACAGAAAGCTGAAATTGATAATGTACTCTCTGATGTGCCAGGCAGATTTACACACATTTACCAGCATTTACTGCTAATAGTCAACAAACCGGTCAAAATAAAACATGCTTTATTATTTCTGATATGGCAATGTATACTGTTGACATGCACATGTTTATTTATGATGCCTCATAATTTAATGTTCAAGGAACCCAACATTTTGAATTTACTGAAATACCATCAAAAGTCCATATTTATCTTGAGGATTTCTCCAAAATTTTCCCAACTACCAATAAGGAGATCCGAAGCTTACTCGACCTCATCAATCATTACAACCAATTTACCCTGAACATTATCCAGGAAACTGTATTTTTCACAAAACTATTAAAAAGGGAGCATTCCAATACAATTGAGTTGAACCGAGAACTAGATCACACTTTCACCAAAAACAAAACTCTTTTCTCCAGTTCCCCTATTTTAAATCTGTCTAATAGCATATTACCATTTGTTCTCAGATATCATACCAGTGGTACGGCAGTTGCGGTATGTCTGAGGCAGTGTGATGGCGAGATGTTACACCCGAACTGCTGTGTGAGCAGTAAGTTGTCTCCAGCCCAGGTACACTATTTTGCGGCAGAACAACAGTGTCTTGCGGTGATTGTCTGTGTGACAAGACTCAACCGTTACGTCCTGGGCAGACTTTTTGTCCTACGGACACACAAACAGCCACTGCTCGTGTTTAGTCGGATGCCCCGAAAGAAAATCGTAAAACCAGATGGGCACTACCACTGCAAGATTTCCAAGTCACAACTACACACATCAAGGGCAACAGCAACAACCTGGCTGACTTATTAAGCCGGCTGTAAAACTATTGATTGCCTAGTGGTATCCTGAAACTGACAGTCTGATACCTTCAGAAATTTAAAGACGGTGTGAAACATTGTCTTCATATATTCATGCCTTCTTGAATGACTAGAAACTGTCTCATAACGGAATTCTACACCAAGTTTCATAGATCCAGTTGTCAAGTAGCAGTGTATACAAGTACTGTTCTAGCCTAAAACCAGTGAACTGAACAATCGTAAAAGATTACCCAACAGGAAGATAGAGGTGATGATCATTCTAAGGACTTCAGCAGAATGGAAAATGTGATGTATGAAAGAAGAGTGTAATTGGAATAAAAGGGAATGAATGTATAGAATAGAAGTCTATGTTGTGATTGTCATATTATAAGTTAATCTTATTATGTTCATCTTTAATATAATATATGTTGTATGGATTATATATGTTTTATATGTTCTGTATGTGCTATATGTTTTATATGTTTAAGTTTATTCATTCTTTCATGTATATTATTTGGTTTTGAATTGATAAGTTTATTCATTCAATTTCATTTGCACAATTTTTATTTGTGTATTTTTCTTATTTATTTTGATTTGTAACTTTGTGTTGATATCTATGATGAGTAATTTATCAAAATTTATTTTTCTTATTTATTTTGATTTGTAATATTGTGTTGTTATCTATGATGAGTAATTCATCGGTATTTATTTTTCTTATTTATTTTGATTTGTAACTATTGAGGTGGTATTTATAAAAGGGAAATAATTTTGAGTTTGAAAATTATTTCATGTATAGTTTGCTTATTTATTTTGATTTGTAAATTTTATTGTTTTGTTGGAATGAATATAGTGTAATGACTTTTGTTTGTGAAATTATTATGTATGTATTTTGCTTATTTATTTTCAGTGTAAAATTATTTGTGGGACAATCCATTTTGGATTCTACAAATATATTTTATTTTCTTTCCTTTGCTAAAGATTTTTGGTAGATCACATAAGTAATGTTAATTGTTTGATTTGCAATCATTTTTGTTTTATAACTTTCGAATTGCAATAATAATATTCTTCGGTTTTTGAAACTTAATCTGATATCCATTACTTTTATAAGAAGTTTCAATGAGTTTAATATTAACTGAGTGTCCTATGGGCACTAAATGTAAATGTTAAAGTATATGTTAGACAATAATGCATTATAGGTAGATAGTTTTGTAAACTAGTAGACTTTAAAATAACTGACAATTTAGTTTAGTAGTAACAATGAAATTCTTTTATTTTTTTTTAATTGACAATTTAAATGAGAGTTAGATTGTACTTTTACAATGGCACTCACATGAAGAGTTAATGATGTTGTAACTAATAATGCATATATGGAGATTGCATTTGAGGAGTAGCACTATCCTTGGAGGATGGGAGTGTGTCCAACTGGCCACAGATTTGTTTACTGCCTATTTTGCACTGTGGGTCATATGGGGTGATTTGTGTCTTGGCAGGTACTGCGGATTCGCGGACACATTATACGACTGTAGGTCGGGGAGTCAGGTCATGACTCCTTTTCACAACCATGGACAAGCCTTGTGGAGATAGTCCATGACGCCCACTGTTATAAATCACGGTGTCGTTGGTTAAACGGCTTGGGAGTGTATACAGTGGCGTCTTACTTGCACAGTAAGTGAAGTAAGGTGTAATTGGGTCCCGGACGATTTGAGTGTCCACCCAAATTATTATTTATATCATTACCCATATGATTTGAAGGTGTAATGAGTAGTGACGTATTTGTGTCAAGGGCTGATACCCCATTTCTACCCATTAGGGAGGAGCTTACCCATTGAATGTATATACCCATTAAATATGTGCCAGATAGTTTGTCCTTAGGTGATTGACCCAAAAGTACATGACGTATTTTTTTTTAGGTAACTAAATGTTGACGATAAAATTTAAAAAGATGACTGTACATGATGGCAGGCCATGCTTTGCTGATACTTGACTTTGTCAGGAAGTATCAGTTCAGAGGAAGGGTGAATGTCACAACCCTATTAAGTACAGTCAGTGTACCACACCGTAAGGTGTGCGCCCAGGGTTGACACAGAGGTCAGGGCCGTCACTGGTCAAGTCCGTTCTGTGATCGCACGGCGAAACCAGCGCTCAGGATAAAGCAAGAAAGCCTGAACTGTGTTGTAGTAACACGATGACTGCTTTTGGGACTGAGCTGGTGAACGGGGTTAAGAGACACGAGGTAGAAGGAAGAAGGGACATTCGGTGTGCGTCGGTCAGGAAGAGAGGACGTTTAGCAAGACAGTTTGTGTTATAGTATTAAAGTTAGGATATATTTCTGTTAGTGACTGGATAGTTTATGTACAGTTTTGTGTTAGGATAGGATAGTTCTTGTGTAGAGTATTTATGTATATGTGCTGTGAGAGAGTGGCTAACCTGGACACTCTGACCCTGCACTAAGACAGAGACTGTGACAGTTTGATTGGGTCAGCGTGGCGATAGAAGAGAGCGTATCCTGCCGGATTGTGGTTTGTACACCAGAGTATTGCCTGTCGCACGTACTGGGGACGGGGCGATTGTAAAGCCCGTCCAGCCAGAGGGTCCAGGCAATAGGTGGCCACACGGCGGGAAGTCAACTGTCTATGTATTACCTGTACTTCCAATAAAGATTGTCGTGTGTGCTCTGTGTGCGTTCGGGTTCAGTGTGTGTTGTAGGTTAGTCTGTCTGTCCTTACTTCTGTCATCAAACACTAAAACTTGGCAAGAAATCACTCAACAAAACTGTGGAATCTGGACAGGTCGGACTCTACCCAGTCCTTACTTCTGTCATCAAACACTAAAACTTGGCGAGAATCACTCAACAAAACTGTGGAATCTGGACAGGTCGGACTCTACCCAGTCCTTACTTCTGTCATCAAACACTAAAACTTGGCGAGAATCACTCAACAAAACTGTGGAATCTGGACAGGTCGGACTCTACCCAGTCCTTACTTCTGTCATCAAACACTAAAAACTTGGCGAGAATCACTCAACAAAACTGTGGAATCTGGACAGGTCGGACTCTACCCAGTCCTTACTTCTGTCATCAAACACTAAAACTTGGCGAGAATCACTCAACAAAACTGTGGAATCTGGACAGGTCGGACTCTACCCAGTCCTTACTTCTGTCATCAAACACTAAAACTTGGCGAGAATCACTCAACAAAACTGTGGAATCTGGACAGGTCGGACTCTACCCAGTCCTTACTTCTGTCATCAAACACTAAAACTTGGCGAGAATCACTCAACAAAACTGTGGAATCTGGACAGGGTTGACTCTACCCAGTCCTTACTTCTGACATGAAAAACTAAAACTTGGCGAGAATCACTCAACAAAACTGTGGAATCTGGACAGGTCGGACTCTACCCAGTCCTTACTTCTGTCATCAAACACTAAAACTTGGCGAGAATCACTCAACAAAACTGTGGAATCTGGACAGGTCGGACTCTACCCAGTCCTTACTTCTGTCATCAAACACTAAAACTTGGCGAGAATCACTCAACAAAACTATGGAATCTGGACAGGTCGGACTCTACCCAGTCCTTACTGCTGTCATCAAACACTAAAACTTGGCGAGAATCACTCAACAAAACTGTGGAATCTGGACAGGGTTGACTCTACCCAGTCCTTACTTCTGTCATGAAAAACTAAAACTTGGCAAGAATCACTCAACAAAACTGTGAAATAGTCTCCACTCACCTCCTTTATATCCGTGCTCCAGGAACAATTTTCTCTACTTGTGAAAATACTTCAGCTTCCCCTACTCTGCCGGTGGATATAGAGAGCCGTTACAACCTTTAGCCCCCTTGAGCATTGGATGTAGATCACTGTAGGGTGTTGTCTATCCGGTCAGCCCCCGGAGAAGTACTGGATAGACCGTTGCTGAAATTTTATATCTGTTCTATTTCAGTGATAAGCTATCATCATGTCGGCTTGCGGATGTGTCGTGTGGTTTAGTTTTTGTTATTTACACTTGAGGTCGTCAGTTCGTGTCGTTGTTTCAGTAGGTTTGTTTCCATGTGTGGCCTTATGGTGTCAGCTGCAATCATGGAGGTGTGGGCTTATGGTGTCAGCTGCAATCATGGAGGTGTGGGCTTATGGTGTCAGCTGCAATCATGGAGGTGTGGGCTTATGGTGTCAGCTGCAATCATGGAGGTGTGGGCTTATGGTGTCAGCTGCAATCATGGAGGAGTGGGCTTATGGTGTCAGCTGTGGTCATGGAGGTGTGGCCTTATGGTGTCAGCTGCAGTCATGGAGGTGTGGGCTTATGGTGTCAGCTGCAATCATGGAGGAGTGGGCTTATGGTGTCAGCTGCAGTCATGGAGGTGTGGGCTTATGTTGTCAGCTGCAATCATGGAAGTGTGGGCTTATGGTGTCAGCTGCAGTCATGGAGGTGTGGGCTTATGGTGTCAGCTGCAGTCATGGAGGTGTGGGCTTATGGTGTCAGCTGCAATCATGGAGGTGTGGGCTTATGGTGTCAGCTGCAGTCATGGAGGTGTGGGCGAGGAGTGGGCTTATGGTGTCAGCTGCAGTCATGGAGGTGTGGGCTTATGGTGTCAGCTGCAATCATGGAGGTGTGGGCTTATGGTGTCAGCTGCAATCATGGAGGTGTGGGCTTATGGTGTCAGCTGCAATCATGGAAGTGTGGGCTTATGGTGTCAGCTGCAATCATGGAGGTGTGGGCTTATGGTGTCAGCTGCAATCATGGAGGTGTGGGCTTATGATGTCAGCTGCAATCATGGAGGTGTGGGCTTATGGTGTCAGCTGCAGTCATGGAGGTGTGGGCGAGGAGTGGGCTTATGGTGTCAGCTGCAGTCATGGAGGTGTGGGCTTATGGTGTCAGCTGCAATCATGGAGGTGTGGGCTTATGATGTCAGCTGCAGTCATGGAGGTGTGGGCTTATGGTGTCAGCTGCAGTCATGGAGGTGTGGGCTTATGGTGTCAGCTGCAGTCATGGAGGTGTGGGCTTATGGTAGCTGCAGTCATGGAGGTGTGGGCTTATGGTGTCAGCTGCAGTCATGGAGGTGTGGGCGAGGTGTGGGCTTATGGTGTCAGCTGCAGTCATAAAGGTGTGGGCGAGGTGTGGGCTTATGGTGTCAGCTGCAGTCATGGAGGTGTGGGCTTATGGTGTCAGCTGCAGTCATGGAGGTGTGGGCGAGGAGTGGGCTTATGGTGTCAGCTGCAGTCATGGAGGTGTGGGCGAGGAGTGGGCTTATGGTGTCAGCTGCAGTCATGGAGGTGTGGGCTTATGGTGTCAGCTGCAGTCATGGAGGTGTGGGCGAGGAGTGGGCTTATGGTGTCAGCTGCAGTCATGGAGGTGTGGGCGAGGAGTGGGCTTATGGTGTCAGCTGCAGTCATGGAGGTGTGGGCGAGGAGTGGGCTTATGGTGTCAGCTGCAGTCATGGAGGTGTGGGCGAGGAGTGGGCTTATGGTGTCAGCTGCAGTCATAGAGGTGTGGGCTTATGGTGTCAGCTGCAGTCATAGAGGTGTGGGCTTATGGTGTCAGCTGCAATCATGGAGGAGTGGGCTTATGGTGTCAGCTGCAGTCATGGAGGTGTGGGCTTATGGTGTCAGCTGCAGTCATGGAGGTGTGGGCTTATGGTGTCAGCTGCAATCATGGAGGTGTGGGCTTATGGTGTCAGCTGTGGTCATGGAGGTGTGGGCTTATGGTATCAGCTGCAGTCATGGAGGTGTGGGCTTATGGTGTCAGCTGCAATCATGGAGGTGTGGGCTTATGGTGTCAGCTGCAATCATGGAGGTGTGGGCTTATGGTGTCAGCTGCAGTCATGGAAGTGTGGGCTTATGGTGTCAGCTGCAGTCATGGAGGTGTGGGCTTATGGTGTCAGCTGCAATCATGGAAGTGTGGGCTTATGGTGTCAGCTGCAATCATGGAGGAGTGGGCTTATGGTGTCAGCTGCAGTCATGGAGGTGTGGGCTTATGGTGTCAGCTGCAGTCATGGAGGTGTGGGCTTATGGTGTCAGCTGCAGTCATGGAGGTGTGGGCACAGCCAACGATACACAAGAGTAGCAGTTATTTAATTGTGGATATCCTGTTCAACTTGTCTCGATTATTTGTGAGATACCTAACTTTCTTTTAAATACTGGGGTACCAGGTTCGAGCCTGTCATGTGTCTCCTACGCACTTAGTGTCCCTCGTGCATATTCAACACTAGCTCTGTTGTCTGTGTGTCATGTCACAGTTCATTCCAGCCAAACTTCTCTTCTCTCCAACTGTTACACGTCTCCACATGTCACAGTTTATTCCAGTCAAACTTCTCTTCTCTCTAACTGTCACACGTCTCTAAATGACACTCGACGAAAGTTGTCAGCACTTCACGGGTTTATTAGCGACAAGAATCAAAAGTAGAACTAATCACTTACGTCCTTCAAGTAAGCTCGCCTCGCCCACGCTCTAAGTCTCCAGCCAGGCCTCAGACGATGGACACTGGCATGTACGCGACTGGCACCACCAACCTGCCGTAGAACACCACTGCCGTCCTAAACAGTCACTCAACACAGCTTCTCTCCCTGTCGTTCAGGACTAACATTTACTCGATTCTCATCCAGATCCACGTTTATACTTATCACTCTGGAATCAGTTTCACTTCCTTTCACTCTGGGGTCCGGTCACAGAATCACCACCTCATCCGCCATCCCCCAGATCTCGCATTCACTCGTGAATTGCTCAATTCTGTCTTTTCACCAGCAAAACCCTTGCTTCTCTTATCAGGGATTTCCCCAGTTCTGTCACTCAGCCATACCCTGACGTCATCCCTATTTATAGCATCATTACAGAGTCCGGTACTTAATTTATAACTTACCCCTGCCGTCACGACAACGTCACGGGAGACATGCATGCGATTTTGTAGCCTACCATCTTTCGTTGGTTCTGACAATGCTACCGAGAGCTGACAGTTTAGCAAGCAATGGCAAACTACTTAAAGTAAAATTTGCCTAAAATCAATACAACGGCAAAGAGATTGTGCGGTTGGTTCTGCAACGTTATGTAAAGAACACGCGACTAACTTAACATAGGTGTGTTGTCGTTTTGTTTCAAATACTGGATATACGTGTGGCACCAGCACGGCGCGATGTTAGAGCTAACAACACATCCTGGGTTCGGATCTACATCGGGAGGATGACTGGTACTAGGGAATGTCAGGGAAGATCATGTTTGGATGTCATTATTTGTCTTCTTTTGATTTTTAATTAAGGACTTTTCAGGTTATATAATACGTACAGTGACAACACGAGTCGACACTCATCACCTGACTAGAGAGTACAATTGACGATGTGAGTGGTGGATCGCTTGTTTGTCGGTTGTTGTTCTGTAGTCTGTCGACATCGCCCGTTGTACAGTGACAACCGGAAGTCGGCCGTCATTGCCCGACTAGAGAGTACAACTGTCTGATGTTGGTTAGGAAGTAGCTACATATCAGCGGGAAATGGTAGATAATCTACCCTGGCAGAGAGCCGGGAACTTGTCCGCTGATTATAAACAGACACGTCAATAGGAATGTATCTTCATTATCAGATAACGGTGTGGCGTCGCTTGATTCACAGATAAGACCCAACTACCGCCCATCCCCCTCCCCTTTCCAGTCCCCCTCTCCCCAAACACACACACACACTATGTACGTTGAGGCGCCACCACAGATAAAGCACTAGGTTGGGGTGTTTCCTTATACATTTTTAGGGGTGGGGTAGAGAGGATGCTTCGCTGTGCCTGGGACTACACATTCCGGCGCCTTAGATTAGCTTACTTGCAACGTAGTAGACGGTATTTTTTAACATTCACCTCAAACAAAGGGAATCCTTTGTCAGCGCCCACCACCTCATAGACTTATACTAACCATAAAACTAACCTTAAGCCCAAGCCTAACCCTAAACCCAACCCATAACACTCCCATAATATTGAACTTACCGGGAAATCCAGAATTTACTATGTTTGGGGTGAATTGAAAAATAAAGTGCCTGGTGGAGATGTACAGCCCTGGTAAAGACGAGCTGTCATCCTGGTACAGACTCGACCAGGTAACCTCGGCATCTGTACAGATGGCTCAGTCTTTCCTGGGGTCGGTCTGCGTGGGCACACGCGGCACAGATGAATGGGAAGACAGTAAACGGAGAAAGTCAGGCATTCAGTTCAACTACTTCAAGTATGACAATGGGCCAAGGAATCTACACACTCAGGGGTCGGTCATCAGCTATGAATTCATGTCTGCCTCGATATCTCAGCAGCCGATACAGAAGCAGCTAGGACAGGTGTCATTCCGCACAAACTTGGCACCGCCGGACACCATCTCTGACCGGAACTCGACCTCACAAGCCGACGTGTGGAGAGGTTTTGCTGTAGAAGGGCCACACTTGACGAGAGACTGTATGGCACCCTGTGTCCTCTGTAGCTTGTGCTAGCGCGTCAATGTAACTGTGACACGTTGCTCCTGCGGACATATAGAACCCAGGCAGTTCGCAACCAGTATCTTAGCAGTCGTGGCATTAGTATGTGTGATATGTTCGTCTGATGTTTTCCCTGAGTGTTAAATGTCGGTCAAATCCGCTGGTCACTTCCCCGCTCTACCATTCACTTCAGATCGTGATCGTCGAAGCTACGGAGTGCGTGCTCTGTGCTCGATCGCATGTCCTTTACTTGGAGAAACAGGTTTTTCTGTACAAAAACAAGACAGCTACATGGCCTGATAAAGGCAGGCGTGCAGAAAAGGATATGGTCGCTGGAAAAATAAAAGAAATGAAATACGTATCCTTGAATCCATGGCGGAAGTTCCCGGATGTTTCCGCACTCACGGAGACGGCAAGTCAGTAAAAAGATCAATTGAAGTAGGTGGGTTAGAAAGGGGAGGGGAGGGGGGGGGGTGGTGTTTAAGCTATTACAATGTCTGGTCTGTTGTCTTCACGTGACTGTCCAGTTTTGAACCTTTCCCTGTCGAGCTGGTGGCAAAATTAGATTTACGCGTGGGTTTACATCAAGGTCCTAGTAACATGTGCCTCTGGGAAATTGTTTTGTGTGACTACATCATATTCAGCAACCCTCTCCCCAAATAGCGGACAACATATTTACTGGTTAAACTATCTACACTGTAGCACACAGGGCATGCCCATAGGTGCTCTGTCTCCCGCAGCAAGTGTCTTGAGGTGTAGTTGCTAACTGTTCCTGTAGCACACTGATTATACACACGCCGATCTCTTCCTCTCATCCGTCCCTCCTTTCTGTATCTACACTTTATTCCTCCCTCATACATTCATACACATGCTATTTCAGCTAAGCTCGTGTCTTCTGTCAGAGTTCATTCATAAGTGGTCTCCTCTGCCCAGTACCAGTGTCCCTGCAGATATCGCTTTTGTACAACACATGTCTGTTTTACACATTCAGACAGGCAACACACTGGCCCAGCAAGGGAGGCCACCACCAAACAACTGGTTACATCTGCTCTGAGCCCTGGATCACGTCCCCCAACCATAAAAATGGCTTCTATTTTTAGTATCTCCTCAAACATTTCATACCATTTTAAACATATGTTTTTATTTATTTGCAATTCCTCAAGTTATTTTTATTACTGTTCACTCAAATACGAGTTAGAAACTCACTATCAGGGGGCTCAACCGCTATAATTTCTCAGAGTCCTCTCCAATAAACGGCGGAGTGCAAGTCGAATACACATTTCTTAGATTCTTATTGTTAACATTTTAAAGACGGTTCGCTATTTGCGTATCCTTTACAGGACGTTGCAGAACAAACCCTAACATCCTCTTGCTGTTGTGTGGTTTTTCTAGGCAAATTTACGTCCAGTAGTTTGCCATTGCTTTCTAGATGGTCGGCTTCCTTGATACCACTGTCTAAACCAACACAAGGCCCATGGCCCGCAGCTGAGATCGAACCCGGCATTCCCAAGCGTTCGCATCGACTTAGCCGCAGAGCCGACTTTTAAAGACGATGGTGCCGAAATATCGGCCCAACACAAAATAATCAAAAAGACGAATAGGCCGATCGGTCGACCCTATATAATATAAGCCTTTAGATAGGCTAGCAGGTTTTCGTACCGGCTAATCAGAGTGCTACTCGTATTCCTTGAACATGTGGGCCGTTCTATGACGGCTTTCGAGAAAATTTAATGTTTTCTGTAATTTTACATTGCTAATTTTTTTTTTTTTTCTGTGATTACGTGTGCACAACAGTGGCGAAAAGGAGTGTTGCGTCATACTAATCGAAACATAGCAGGAGGCATAAAAATTAGTAGAACCATGTGCTAGAAGTGTCTGAAGGGCCTCTAAAGGGTTTCTTCCAAAGCACAAATGTTAGGAATTATTTAGGCTTCAGTTTATTAAAAAATCACCAAAATTTTTCAGGTTAGTCATGTTTGTTCCCAAGTTTAAAAAAAAATGCTTACAACAGTTAATTAGAATAAACGTTTACATTTTAGTTTGATTCATAAATATTCTGTTAGCGAATATATATATATATATATATATATATATATATATATATATATATATATATATATATAGTTTTGTATATGTTAATTGAACACGTTATTTTTTAAATAATTGTGTATGTGTGTGTAAACTGCGAGAATCCACTTGAAGGCTTCATCTTTTTGGCCCTGAAACTCCCAAAAAGACTCCGCCTCCAAAGGGTTAACAATCACACAGCAGGTAGATCACACAATTATTAATTTGTTACAAATCACACAGGTCAGCAGGTAGACCACACGTGCATTGGCTTCAGAGTGTAACCTGGGGATTGCACACACCTGTGCCACCTTGAGAAACTCGCGACATGGCCGAGAAACCTAATGCGTATCAGCGGCTTATTCACATGCAGAACTACAACACGGTAGGTTGAGATGGTTCTGTGTGAGAACTAGATGGTTCTGTGGGAAATGTCGATAGTTCTGTGGGAAATGTCGATAGTTCTGTTGGAGAAGTCCATAGTTCTGTTGGAGAAGTCCATAGTTCGGTTGGAGAAGTCGATGGATCTGTATGAAACGTTTATGGTTCTATATGAGAAGTCGATGGTTCTGTGTGAGAAGTTGGTGGTTCTGTATGAAAAGTTAATGGTTCTGTTTGAGAAGTTGTAGCTTCTGTGTGAGAATTCGCTGGTTCTATGTGAGAAGTTGATGGTTCTGTGTGAGAAGTTAATGGTTCTGTGTGAGAAGCTGATTGTTCTGTTTGAGAAGTTGTAGCTTCTGTGTGAGAATGCAATGGTTCTATGTGAGAAGCTGATGGTTCTGTGTGAGAAGCTATAATAAAACAGACTGATGCTATCATGCGATAGACTGATGCTATCATGCGATAGACTGATGTCACCGTCTCAGAATCTATTGTGTTTGGTTGTGCAGAGACTGGCCAGGGACCAGAAGAACCACCTGACCCGCCGCCTGTGCAGGGACTCCAACTGGCCATTCACCGGCGACCTCAGCTCCGACGAGATGGTCTGTATGCTCGACAGCTACTTCGGGAAACGACGGACGCCATCTTGCGTAGGTTATCTTACTTGTTCTTGGAATCGACATCTAAGGCCTTCTGGAGCTATATATTTTCTCGCGATTCAGACCCACCCATTCATGCTCCGTCCCCCCATGCAGCAGCCATCTCAGTGTCTCATGCTCAACGTACCCAGTATAAGTTGACTGCCATATCTTTTGGGTGATTGCCCCGAACTGGTTTCCGCACATGTTGTAAGTCACGTGCAAGTTACAATGATCATCTATAGCAGTCGTTCTCAACCTACCGGTCGAGACCCTTTTTCAGGGTTCGGTTGACCCTTCCACAGAGGTCACCTAAGACCATTGTGAAACACAATCATTGAAGTTATGAGAATACATAATTGTCTGGGGTCGCCCTAACATGAGCGAACTGTATTAAAGGGTCGCCCTAACATGGGGGAACTGTATTAAAGAGTCGTGGCATTAGGAAGGTTGAAAACCGCTGCACTAGAGAATATCCACTTCCACAATCGTTCTCGTTCTATCTTTAATATTTCAACTGTACCGACCTCCTCACTACAACCCTTCTCAAACCAAACTCTATGGAACTCCAACACCCCATTACGCCATAGCCTCACCCCATATTTGTTTCCACCGCAGGAAGTGGATTGAGTCATTGCGAAACTCAAGTGCGCATGCAGTTACCTTTACCTTTATCCCAGGGAATGCAGGTGCTGTTAGCAAAAATAGAGCTGATAGACTTTCAGGTTCTGCCTTAGTTGCAGATAGTTGGATGACAGGTCGCTAAAAGCTATTTATTGGTCTGGGGCATATTTATGCTCACGAACATGTTAAATTAATATGTTTCAGCTTTTGCCACTGTTGAAGTAATTTTTCTGAGCGTATGCGTTCATTATCGTATTTCCTTGTTAGCTGGAGATGATTAGCACTTTAGATTCTAGTCGAGCACGTTGGTTGTTGTTAATGTATTATCTGAAGTATATTGATTTTGTGCTTAATTCAGTGAAATAAATAACTGTTTAATGTAATGATTATAATTCATTTGCTTGCTTCGACTTAAGATCTGTAGTCAGTGCACGAAGTTCGTCTAGGTGAATGTAGCCATGTTGTTAGGCTGTTGTCATGTAACTCATCATACATATATCCTTTGCCTAGGTTCTGGTGGAATATTCTAGGATCCCTGCGCGGAAGAACCCTTGTCTTTTCTTTACTTTCCTGTTTTTGCTGTTTAGCGGGGAACTTTTACTTTTTGTCCTAATCACAATTTGTCAGCTTCCTAATTCAATGTTTTTATTACGACCCGAAATTGAACTATCTCCAAACGAGTATACACACTTGATTTATCTACCCACACAGTTTAACTACTCAAAACAAATTTAGAGCTAACTACAGAACGCACCAACATCGCAGTCACGAGCCAGACTCTCTTGGCTCGGCCAATCGCAGCTGCATCGCAATGCGGCCATGAGCTGCCAGTATCAACAACACAGGACAATTGACCACTGATAGCCGGGCCACACGCCAGAGAGAGACCGCACAGCAGAGCACAGTCCATTTTAAAAACTCGGTGGACCTCCAGTCGGCCAGACTTTTGTCTCATTTCAATCCTAAAAAAATTTATAACAGCTGCTAGGGCCTACAACATTTTGAAAACTGGATAAATGTCATAACTGGCTGGGAACTGTCATTGAAAGAAATGTGGCGAGGACAGGAACTGACCGCTCTGCCTCACTATACAGAGGTCTAGATTATGTAAAGGTCATCTATGCCGTCTCCGGGGTAACGACTGGAGACACATTATAACCACCTTCTTATGGGTGCAATCCGTGAGGTGTCGCGGTGTGGCTTCTGCATCAGAGGAATGACTGAGGAGACATTGGCAGCCCAGTGTGCAGTGGCGTCGATTGTAATAACGCTACACAGCTGGAATTTGCCATGAGATGCTCAACTGTTTGAGTGAGTGACTTTCTACCCCACTAGGACATCACACAAGCGATAAACACCCGATGACACAACGTGCCACCATGTGGATGAGGATCGCCGTGGAGAGGTCCCATAAACCGCGTTCAGACATTTGGCCATTTTTATGGCCTGCCTATATTGCGGCCCCTGGCAAAAGCCAGAGTGGGGCTTCAAATAACAAAAAATTACGTCCTAAAAAGGACGTAACTAAGTAGCACAACATTTTTAATTGTTTGTACTCAGTGACCTAGATATTGCTTCCATGACGACAGATCCCGCCCCGCTGTCCCTACGACCGCCTCTACCACAACACGATTGGCTGGAACCAGTCTGCTATCAAGGACACGCGCCAAAATTTCAAAGAATGTCAGTTCTCGGCCAATCAGGAGGTAATTTCATTCATCCTAGTTTGTTGTTATTTGTCCACCACAAGTCATTAGGACCACTCTTTCTGTCATTCACCATGAAACTTTAGCTGAATGCCCAATAAGGGTCTGGAAGGATCTAGGACAATGGGGGCAGGGAACAGTGTCTGTAGGCAGAGGGCCTATCAAGCCTGTCTGCGTTGTTCAGCTGTCATTTTTTCTAGATGCCTGGCCAGTCCCTGCTCCTCTTCGGATGGTCATTGTCCGTGTTCTCTAGTCTTGTGCAATCTTCATGGTTTATACTGAAGACTTGAAGTGATGCCTTTAGTGTGTGCTGCAAGCGTTCTCTCCCCCCCCCCCCCCCCCCCCCCCCCCCCCCCCCCCACACAATTTTCTGGCATTTAGATAGTTTCGTCTGATCACTTTCATCTTCCACCTTTTCTCCCCATCCTCTTCCACCTTTTCTCCCCATCCTCTTCCACCTTTTCTCCCCATCCTCTTCCACCTTCTCCTCCACCTCCTCCTCCACCTTCTCCTCCACCTCCTCCTCCACCTTCTCTTCCACCTTCTCCTCCACCTTCTCTTCCACCTTCTCCTTTCCTCTTTTTTCGAGTTTTCACGTTCAATGCCAAAAAAGTCACAAAACGTTTATACTAAATTTGTACAGAGCTAGAGACTAGACCACCAGGTCAGTGAGCTAGAGACTAGACCACCGGGTCAGTGAGCTAGACACTAGACCACCAGGTCAGTGAGCTAGACACTAGACCACCATGTCAGTGAGATAGAGACTAGACCACCAGGTCAGTAAGCAAGAGACTAGACCACCAGGTCAGTGAGCTAGAGACTAGACCACCAGGTCAGTGAGCTAGACACTAGACCACCAGGTCAGTGAGCTAGAGACTAGACCACCAGGTCAGTGAGCTAGAGACTAGACCACCAGGTCAGTGAGCTAGACACTAGACCACCAGGTCAGTGAGCTAGACACTAGACCACCAGGTCAGTGAGCTAGACACTAGACCACCAGGTCAGTGAGCTAGAGACTAGACCACCAGGTCAGTGAGCTAGACACTAGACCACCAGGTCAGTGAGTTAGAGACTAGACCACCAGGTCAGTGAGCTAGAGACTAGACCACCAGGTCAGTGAGCTAGACACTAGACCACCAGGTCAGTGAGCTAGACACTAGACCACCAGGTCAGTGAGCTAGACACTAGACCACCAGGTCAGTGAGCTAGATACTAGACCACCAGGTCAGTGAACTAGACCACCAGGTCAGTGAACTAGACAC
>CAJHNH020000085.1:95011-180011 GCA_905116865.2 Candidula unifasciata | reverse complement strand
GAGACAATGAAGGAAGTGTGAGGTGAGTGATGAGACAATGAAGGAAGTGTGAGGTGAGTGATGAGACAATGAAGGAAGTGTGAGGTGAGTGATGAGACAATGAAGGAAGTGTGAGGTGAGTGATGAGACAATGAAGGAAGTGTGAGGTGAGTGATGAGACAATGAAGGAAGTGTGAGGTGAGTGATGAGACAATGAAGGAAGTGTGAGGTGAGTGATGAGACAATGAAGGAAGTGTGAGGTGAGTGATGAGACAATGAAGGAAGTGTGAGGTGAGTGATGAGACAATAAAGGAAGTGTGAGGTGAGTGATGAGACAATAAAGGAAGTGTGAGATTAACAATGAGACACTGATGGAAGTGTGAGATTAACAATGAGATAGTGAAGGAAGTGTGAGATGAACAATGAGACAGTAAAGGAAGTGTGAGATGAACAATGAGATAGTGAAGGAAGTGTGAGATGAACAATGAGACACTGATAGAAGTGTGAGATGAACAATGAGACAGCAAAGGAAGTGTGAGATGAACAATGAGACACTGATGGAAGTGTGAGATGAACAATGAGACACTGATGGAAGTGTGAGATGAACAATGAGACACTGATGGAAGTGTGAGATGAACAATGAGACAGTGAAAGAAGTGTGAGATGAACAATGAGATAGTGAAGGAAGTGTGAGATGAACAATGAGACAATGAAGGAAGTGTGAGATGAACAATGAGACAATGAAGGAAGTGTGAGATGAACAATGAGATAGTGAAGGAAGTGTGGGATGAACAATGAGATAGTGAAGGAAGTGTGGGATGAACAATGAGATAGTGAAGGAAGTGTGGGATGAACAATGAGATAGTGAAGGAAGTGTGGGATGAACAATGAGATAGTGATGGAAGTGTGAGATGAACAATGAGACAGTGATGGAAGTGTGAGATGAACAATGAGACAGTGAAAGAAGTGTGAGATGAACAATGAGACAGTGAAAGAAGTGTGAGATGAACAATGAGACAGTGATGGAAGTGTGAGATGAACAATGAGACAGTGAAGGAAGTGTGAGATGAACAATGGGACAGTGAAAGAAGTGTGAGATGAACAATGAGACAGTGAAAGGAGTGTGAGATGAACAATGGGACAGTGAAGAAAGTGTGAGATGAACAATGGGACAGTGAAAGGAAGTGTGGGATGAACAATGAGACAATGATGGAAGTGTGAGATGAATGGAAGTGTCAGTCTTTTCAAGTCACAAGTGGCTGTTGAACTGGCAGAACACATGGGAGCCCCAGCTGCACAGGACTAGAATATTACAACTGCAGGTAGAAAAATTCTACGTGGAAACATGCACAACAAAAGGTTTCTGATCATCATATGTAGCTTCACACACCATTCACATTTGGGCCTCTTGTTTTCTTGCAACTCTGTCTGAGTGTGTGTGTGTGTGTGTGTGCGTGCGTTCGTGTGTGTGTGTGCGCGCGCGCGTGCGTGCGTGAGGGGCATGCATGCGTGCAAGCATGCTTTTTACTTGGGTCGTAACTCTGAAGTGTCTTTTTTCATCATTATACAAATATTTATTTGGTTCAAATACTCAACTGGACTAATTCCAGTGACCTATCACCCCTTGGCAGGTACAGAGTTCAAAACACTCTGACTAAATACCAAACACAAGCAACTGAGAAATCTTGAAAACAGAAACAACAAAACAAAATCAAGTGAATTCTTCTTCAACCTAAATCTTTAGCACAATAAAAAATCCATGCCAATCTGGCACTGCTGTTCTCCTGGTTTTAACATAACAAAGACCATCAAGTCACACACCATCACCTTGTGACACACAATCTGGCACTGCTGTTCTCCTGGTTTTAACATAACAAAGACCATCAAGTCACACACCATCACCTTGTGACACACAATCTGGCACTGCTGTTCTCCTGGTTTTAACATAACAAAGACCATCAAGTCACACACCATCACCTTGTGACACACAATCTGGCACTGCTGTTCTCCTGGTGTTAACATAACAAAGACCATCAAGTCAGACACCATCACCTAGTGACACACAATCTAGCACTGCTGTTCTCCTCGTGTTAACATAACAAATACCATCAAGTCACACACCATCACCTTGTGACACACAATCTGGCATGCTGTTCTCCTCATGTTAACATAACAAAGACCATCAAGTCACACACCATCACCTTGTGACACACAATCTGGCACTGCTGTTCTCCTGGTGTTAACACAACAAAGACCATCAAGTCACACACCATCACCTTGTGACACACAATCTGGCATTGCTGTTCTCCTCGTGTTAACATAACAAAGACCATCAAGTCACACACCATCACCTAGTGACACACAATCTAGCACTGCTGTTCTCCTCGTGTTAACATAACAAAGACCATCAAGTCAGACACCATCACCTAGTGATACACAATCTGGCATTGCTGTTCTCCTCGTGTTAACACAATAAAGACCATCAAGTCAGACACCATCACCTAGTGACACACAATCTAGCACTGCTGTTCTCCTGGTGTTAACACAACAAAAACCATCAAGTCACACACCATCACCTAGTGACACACAATCTAGCACTGCTGTTCTCCTGGTGTTAACACAACAAAGACCATCAAATCACACACCATCACCTAGTGACGCACAATCTAGCACTGCTGTTCTCCTGGTGTTAACACAACAAAAACCATCAAGTCACACACCATCACCTAGTGACACACAATCTAGCACTGCTGTTCTCCTGATGTTAACATAACAAAGACCATCAAGTCACACACCATCACCTAGTCACACACAATCTGGCACTGCTGTTCTCCTGGTGTTAACATAACAAAGACCATCAAGTCAGACACCATCACCTAGTGACACACAATCTGGCACTGCTGTTCTCCTCACGTTAACATAACAAAGACCACCAAGTCACACACCATCATCAAGTCACACACCATCATCAAGTCACACACCATCATCAAGTCACACACCATCATCAAGTCACACACCATCATCAAGTCACACACCATCGGCACAAGACCTGTGTATGTCAGCATTAAATTCACTCAGTTTTTCAAATCTTCCCCCCGAGAGGCTCTAAACTAGTCACTGGCTGTGCCATGTTTCTGTAAATGCCAAAACATTTGGATGTTTGTAGTGACCCGTTGTGGAAAAGTGTATTTAAATTCTGCTGCTTCGATGTGTGCCTGTACAACGTTTAATGGGCTAGGCTATGAATATAGTAACCACAAACAGAATTCAGGAACATTTACTTATGACCATAATGACTTTTTGAAAGTGCAGTTAACATGTCACACATGCAGTTAACATGTCACACGTGCAGTTAACATGTCACATGGGCAGTTAACATGTCACATGGGCAGTTAACATGTTTATCACAGTATTCTAGTTGCCAGCACTACACAAAACACTACAATCGTCCCAGCTGCACACAAGTTAGGAATTCTACACAATAGTTCATTAGTTCTTAGCTTCCTACCAAAAAACATATTCATATTTCTATAAAATAGTTCATTAGTTCTTAGCTTTTCCCCCCCCCCCCCCAAAAAAAACATATTCAGATTTCTACATAATAGTTCATTAGTTCTTAGCTTCCCCCAAAAAACATATTCAGATTTCTATACAATAGTTCATTAGTTCTTAGCTTCCCCCCAAAAAACATTTTCAGATTTCTACATAATAGTTCATTAGTTCTTAGCTTCCCCCCAAAAAACATATTCAGATTTCTACACAAAAGTTCATTAGTTCTTAGCTTCCCCCCAAAAAACATATTCAGATTTCTACACAAAAGTTCATTAGTGCTTAGCTATACCCGAAGCACATTATAAATTAATTCTTAGTTTCATGCTGAACATAAACTCTTAGGTCAAACACAACACACACACTCTCACACACATTCACACACATACACTCACACACAATCACACACTTACACTCACACACAACCACACACATACACTCACACACAATCACACACTTACACTCACACACAACCACACATACACTCACACACAATCACACACATACACTCACACACATACACTCACACACATACACTCACACACATACACTCACACACAATCACACACATACAATCACACACATACAATCCCACACAATCACACACATACACTCACACACAATCACACAAATACACTCACACACAATCACACACATACATTCACACACAATCACACACATACACTCACACACATACACTCACACACAATCACACACACACACTAACACATGATTTCAGCAAACAAATGTTTAAACCAACAGACCAGCACACTTAACGCATGTCAGGTTGGGTTCAGACTCACTTCCCTGCCATCTGTGACATCTAGAACCTGGCTCACCGACCACACATCAATCACTTCCCTGCCATCTGTGACATCTAGAACCTGGCTCACCGACCACACATCAATCACTTCCCTGCCATCTGTGACATCTAGAACCTGGCTCACCGACCACACATCAATCACTTCCCTGCCATCTGTGACATCTAGAACCTGGCTCACCGACCACACACATCAATCACTTCCCTGCCATCTGTGACATCTAGAACCTGGCTCACCGACCACACATCAATCACTTCCCTGCCATCTGTGACATCTAGAACCTGGCTCACCGACCACACATCAATCACTTCCCTGCCATCTGTGACATCTAGAACCTGGCTCACCGACCACACATCAATCACTTCCCTGCCATCTGTGACATCTAGAACCTGGCTCACCGACCACACATCAATCACTTCCCTGCCATCTGTGACATCTAGAACCTGGCTCACTGACCACACATCAATCACTTCCCTGCCATCTGTGACATCTAGAACCTGGCTCACCGACCACACATCAATCACTTCCCTGCCATCTGTGACATCTAAAACCTGGCTCACTGACCACACATCAATCACTTCCCTGCCATCTGTGACATCTAGAACCTGGCTCACCGACCACACATCAATCTCTTCCCTGCCATCTGTGACATCTAGAACCTGGCTCACCGACCACACATCAATCACTTCCCTGCCATCTGTGACATCTAGAACCTGGCTTACCGACCACACATCAACCACTTCCCTATGTGACATCTAGAACCTAGCTTACCGACCACACATCAACCACTTCCCTATGTGACATCTAGATAACAGATTACCAACCAAATATCAACCACTTCCCTATGTGACATCTAGAACCTGGCTTACCGACCACACATCAACCACTTCCCTATGTGACATCTAGATAACAGATTACCAACCAAATATCAACCACTTCCCTACGTGACATCTAGAACCTGGCTTACCGACCACACATCAACCACTTCCCTATGTGACATCTAGAACCTGGCTCACCGACCACACATCAACCACTTCCCTATGTGACATCTAGATCCTGGCTCACCGACCACACATCAACCACTTCCCTATGTGACATCTAGATCCTGGCTCACCGACAAGACGTCAATCATACATCCTGCCAGTCATGTTTTCTCTGAACCTGGAGCTGCAGCACTTTCCAAGCCTTGGTGTGTGTACTCAATGCCAACTGTTGGAGTCCACAAGAAGATGTTAGACATGGTCACAGTCAAACATTAGACATGGTCACAGACAAACGTTAGACATGGTCACAGACAAATGTTAGACATGGTCACAGTCAAACATTAGACATGGTCACAGTCAAACATTAGACATGGTCACAGACAAATGTTAGACATGGTCACAGACAAACGTTAGACATGGTCACAGACAAATGTTAGACATGGTCACAGACAAACATTAGACATGGTCACAGACAAACATTAGACATGGTCACAAACAAATGTTAGACATGATCACAAACAAATGTTAGACATGATCACAAACAAATGTTAGACATGGTCACAGACAAACGTTAGACATGGTCACAAACAAATGTTAGACATGGTCACAAACAAATGTTAGACATGGTCACAGACAAATGGTAGACATGGTCACAGACAAATGTTAGACATGGTCACAAACAAATGTTAGACATGGTCACAGACAAATGTTAGACATGGTCACAAACAAATGTTAGACATGGTCACAGACAAATGTTAGACATGGTCACAAACAAATGTTAGACATGGTCACAGACAAATGTTAGACATGGTCACAGACAAACGTTAGACATGGTCACAAACAAACGTTAGACATGGTCACAGACAAATGTTAGACATGGTCACAGACAAACATTAGACATGGTCACAGACAAAGAAATCATTTGGCATTTTGCATCCTAACTTAAGAATAGTCTTCCTGACAGGAAAAGGCAGCCAGCTTTCTTTTTCTGCCCTTTATCCCTCCAACAGATCATAGGTTTTCAACCAGCTACATTTTTCTGTCCTTCATCCCTTCAACAGATCATAGGTTCTCAACCAGCTACATTTTTCTGTCCTTCATCCCTCCAACAGATCATAGGTTTTCAACCAGCTACATTTTTCTGTCCTTCATCCCTTCAACAGATCATAGGTTCTCAACCAGCTACATTTTTCTGTCCTTCATCCCTCCAACAGAGCATAGGTTTTCAACCAGCTACATTTTTCTGTCCTTCATCCCTTCAACAGATCATAGGTTCTCAACCAGCTACATTTTTCTGTCCTTCACCCCTCCAACAGAGCATAGGTTTTCAACCAGCTACATTTTTCTGTCCTTCATCCCTTCAACAGATCATAGGTTCTCAACCAGCTACATTTTTCTGTTCTTCATCCCTCCAACAGAGCATAGGTTTTCAACCAGCTGCATTTTTCTGTCCTTCATTCCTTCAACAGATCATAGGTTCTCAACCAGCTGCATTTTTCTGTCCTTCATCCCTTCAACAGATCATAGGTTCTCAACCAGCTGCATTTTTCTGTCCTTCATCCCTTCAACAGATCATAGGTTCTCAACCAGCTACATTTTTCTGTCCTTCATCCCTCCAACAGAGCATAGGTTTTCAACCAGCTACATTTTTCTGTCCTTCATCCCTTCAACAGATCATAGGTTCTCAACCAGCTACATTTTTCTGTCCTTCATCCCTCCAACAGAGCATAGGTTTTCAACCAGCTACATTTTTCTGTCCTTCATCCCTTCAACAGATCATAGGTTTTCAACCAGCTGCATTTTTCTGTCCTTCATCCCTTCAACAGATCATAGGTTTTCAACCAGCTACATTTTTCTGTCCTTCATCCCTCCAACAGAGCATAGGTTTTCAACCAGCTGCATTTTTCTGTCCTTCATCCCTCCAACAGAGCATAGGTTTTCAACCAGCTGCATTTTTCTGTCCTTCATCCCTTCAACAGATCATAGGTTTTCAACCAGCTGCATTTTTCTGTCCTTCATCCCTCCAACAGAGCATAGGTTATCAACCAGCTGCATTTTTCTGTCCTTCATCCCTTCAACAGATCATAGGTTCTCAACCAGCTGCATTTTTCTGTCCTTCATCCCTCCAACAGAGCATAGGTTCTCAACCGCTGCATTTTTCTGCCTTTCATCTCTTCAACAGATCATAGGTTCTCAACCAGCTGCATTTTTCTGCTGTTTATCCACCAACAGAGCATAGTTTCTCAACCAGCTGCATTTTTCTCTGTTTATCCACCAACAGATCAGAGGTTCTCAACCAGCTACATTTTTCTGCCATTTATCCTCAGCTACAGTCTGTATAAAACTGTACACAGTAAATATTGTGTGTGTAATGGTTAACTTTTCTGCCATTTTTTTCTCTTTGAAATTTAATTCAGGACTGTGAGAACTTGGAATGCTAAACTAATTCAGCAACTTATCATAACTTTGGAATTTGATAGGAAACTGAACAAACATTAAAGTGTTATTAACAAATTCAGATATTTACTGTTCTTGTTGCTGCAATTCTATTGTGAGTGAAGAATTATTTTGCAAAATGTTGTCTTTGTAAACTTAGCACCTGCTGAATTCTTCTTTCCTACTAATTGTAACAGTAATAAATACATAAAAATCATCAGATTCAAAATGTACATTCATTCCCTTTTTTTCTTAATTTACTTTTGTAGGGATTAGAAATATATGACTTCTCTAATCTCTTTAGTTTACACAACCTCCTCTGCCATGTTAGTAAAGGGAAATAATGTGAGCCACGTCTGTCAACATTCTTGGACCTAAAATACAAGGTTCCAGAAGCTTACCTCTGCTATGTCAACCTTCCTCTCCCAGTTCTTGATTTTTTTCTGCAGATCGTAAATGTCTGCTTTTCCATGGACATACTCCATGACGTCTGGTATTCGGAAATCGGTCAAATTCTTGCGGAGTTTTTTGTTAACTTTTTCAGCTTGTGCTCTTTCCTGGAAAAAAAGCAGATGCGTCACTCCATTGGTTTAACAAGATCTATGTGTGACGCGTGACTCAATCCATTGGTTTAACAAGATCTATTTGTGATGTTGACTCAATCTATTTGTGATGTTGACTCCATTCGTTTAACAAGATCTATTTCTGATGTTGACTCAATCTATTTGTGATGTCGACTCCATTCGTTTAACAAGATCTATTTCTGATGTTGACTCAATCTATTTGTGATGTCGGCTTAATCTATTTGTGATGTTGACTCAATCTATTTGTGATGTCGACTCAATCTATTTGTGATGTTGACTCAATCTATTTGTGATGTCGACTCAATCTATTTGTGATGTTGACTCAATCTATTTGTGATGTTGACTCCATCTATTTGTGATGTCGACTCAATCTATTTGTGATGTTGACTCAATCTATTTGTGATGTCGACTCAATCTATTTGTGTTGTCGACTCAAAGTAAACAAAAGTATAAAGGCTTCTTGATTAATTCTTGAATGACTAAATCTATCTTACATGCAAACTTGGGACTGAGTCTCGAGAGGCAGGGGGTAAGAAGTGTTGGTGTTGTGGGTAGTGGGTTCCCCCCCCCCCCTTACTTCACCCTAGGTCTAGTGAATATCTGTTCACGAAAGGAGCGTCCATTGTGGTGTCAGCCTCTTGACCTAGCAAAACCTCTCTTACCTCAAGACCATTGTGCGTGGCGAAGAGTCACAGCCTCCCCGAGGTAGTCCTGGTAACTGGGGGTGCGAATCCCCAGGCAAAACACAATGGATCTAGAGGAGCAAACCTCGATAATAAACCCGGTGCACCACACTGTACAGCCCCCTGTGGGAGGAAAGGAGCCAGAGGTGTGCTGAACAGTCTTAGGAATGGAAACAAGTATGCTAACCCCCTTGAATACCGGAAACTATCGTAAAGGCACAGGGACTCAGGACGTGACGATCCAGTTGTCCCAACTACTCATGCTTAGGCCATGCTTAGAGCCATGAAGAGCTCAGCGTAACCTGCAGGCAATCTGGTGGCGGGGAATGAGCACACTGTGAGCCCCACCTTAGCTACGTGTTAAAGGGAAAGGCAGAAACACAACCCATATTTCCTTTAGAACTGGTACAGGGCATTTCTAGCTGCTGCCCGGGGAGGTAGGTAATCCACAGACATCCCAGCACCACAATGCCATGAATATGTCAAAATTTAAGAATACATACGAGATCGGTCGTCGCCTCGTCTATCAAGGCCCGGCCAGACAGTGGGAAACCAGGCTGTCATGTGCGAAAAATTGGCTACTGGAAAATTTAAGATAAATAGGAAAATCAGACACCCCAGGAGGTGGAAGAGTGGGAGGGAGAGCAAAGAGAACTCAGACAGCACAGCAAAAAATACACAGATGCTTAATATTCTGCAGCTGAACATCTGTGGAATAAGAAATAAGAAGCTTGAATTTGCCAAACTGCTAAACAACCACAGGGTACACGTGGCTGCCCTACAAGAAACCCTGCATAAAGACTCTGATCTGCATCTCACTGGATATACTAGTTATGCCTGTAAGTGCAATGACTGCCGGGGCATAGTGACCTATATCAGAAATGACATACAAGGAGATGTAACAATGCTGTTGACATCTCACCCTACAGATGTGCAAAAAATAACTATCTGGCACAATGGAAGCAAATATACGATATACAACGTGTACAGCCCACCTCAGACAACATGCAACATACCAGAACTATACAAGACACAGTACCATAAAACCCTTCTTGTTGGTGACTTCAACGGACACTCGCCACGTTGGGGTTACCCTGACTACAATAGCACAAGGAAATACATCGAAGATACTTGTGAAACAACTAACCTATTAGTGCTGCAGGACACAGAGTCTACACCTACACTGTTACACAGGGCCCACCTATCTCTCAGCCGACCAGACCTGACCATCTGCTCATCCGACTTAGCAGACGCAAGCTATCCCCAAGTCCTGGACGACATAGGAAGTGACCACAAACCTATACTCCCAACTGTAAGCACCACTGCTAAATTATGCTTCAAGCAGAGAACCCGTTGGAATTTCCGAAAAGCAAACTGGAAACTATTTCAGGAAACATCTGACTGCCTCCTGGGAAGAATTGACACCAGCTGTGTGGAAACTTTAAGTGAAGATATAACAGAACAAATCCTGAATGCAAAAGCCATCCCATGGGGCAGCCGGAAGGCATATAAACCTTTTTGGAATAAAGAAATTCAAAATACTATATCTGAAAGGAATAAAGCAAGAATATTGCTCGAAACTGCACGTTCAACAGAAGCAAAGATCCAATACAATAAAGCATGTACCAGAGTAAAGCTTGTAGTTAATAAGGCTAAAAGAGATAAATGGACAGAAACTTGCTCCAACTTAGACAGAATGGAAATAAAGCATAGACTTTAGTTAAAAACCTCTCCGGAGAAAGTAGAAGGGTGAACCCAAAACCAGTGAGAGATGGGAGTAAGACAATCACTGAAGACAAGAAGAAAGCAGAACATTTCAATCATTATTTTGCCTCAGTTAACAGAGCAGGTAAGCTGTCAGAAGTTGAAAGAACACAGCTCTCTCAGTTGAAGAAACAAGAGAGAGCTCCAACAGCCAGCGACTCCCTTTTTGAAAATGAATTTAGCATGGATGAATGAGAGCAAGCCCTGAAGAAATTAAAACCTAGAAAATCCCAAGGCCCAGATAAGACCCACAACGAAATGCTGCTACATCTTGGCCGGTCTGGGAGAGAAGTAGTTCTCAGTCTTATTAATAAAACTTGGAGGTCAAGTAAACTTCCAAAGACATGGAGGAATGCATATATCGTCCCCATTCTTAAAACCAAAAAACCTCCAGATGACCCCAAAAGCTACCGCCCGATATCCTTAACATCATGCTTGGGCAAAGTTGCAGAAAGAATGATAAACAGGCGCTTATATTGGTTCCTTGAGAGTTCTGGTGTTCTATGCCATGAACAGGCAGGCTTCAGAACCAACAGCTGTACAGAAGACCAGCTGTTCAGACTGACACAAAGAATTCATGATGGCTTCCAGAATAAGAAACACACAGTGGCAGTCTTTGTCGACCTCCAGCAGGCCTATGACAGAGTATGGAGAAAAGGTCTCCTGATGAAGATGATGAGCATAGGAATACATGGCAGATTGTATAACTGGGTGAAATACTTCCTGATAGATAGAACAATCCAGACTAAGATGCACAACGCAATCTCTTCTAAAGAAGTCTTGGAGGAGGGCTTGCCACAAGGCTCATCATTGAGCTGTACACTGTTCCTAATCTTTATCAATGACCTGCCAGAACAAATCAAGGCCGAAAAAGCCTTGTACGCTGATGACCTAGCAATATGGTAGAGTCATGAAAATGTGGAAAGTGGAGCCCAAAGACTGAATGGAGACCTTAGAAGACTGCATGAGTACTGCTAAAGATGGAAACTCAAGGTTAACTGTGCAAAGACGGTCTACACAATCTTTACCAAAAGCCACCAAGTAGCAAGAAAGAATATTAACCTGAGGTTAGACAAACACCAAGTGATGAAAGAAGAGCATCCCACATACCTTGGAGTCACACTTGACCGGCAGCTCAGCCTCAGGAACCACATTGAAAACATCAGAAATAAGGCATTGAGGCGGTTACAGTTATTAAAGAGACTTGCAGGTACATCATGGGGATCAGACAAGGAAACTCTGAGGGGCTTATATCTAGGATATGTTCGCTCTGTGATAGAGTACAACAACTCACTGCTTACAACTTGCTCCAAAACTAACCTAGAGACTCTTGACAGAGTACAAAATAATGCCCTCCGATTAATCTGCGGAGCTATGCAGTCTACTCCAACTGCTGCATGTGAAATCCATACAAATGTGGAACCCCTCGGGTTGCGGAGAGAAAAAGCCATTTTAGAAATTTATGAAAAATGCGTGACTGACTGACTGACTTTCTACCCCACCAGGACATCACACAAGCGATAAACACCCGATGACACAAAGTGCCACCATGTGGATGAGGATCACCGTGGAGAGGTCCCAGAAACCGCGTTCAGACATTTGGCCATTTTTATGGCCTGCCTATATTGCGGCCCCTGGCAAAAGCCAGAGTGGGGCTTCAAATAACAAAAAATTACGTCCTAAGAAGGACGTAAGGAATATGAAAAATGCGTTAGAAAAAATCGTAACCATCCTAATAGACACCTTGTAGAAAACTGGGAACCCAAACAAAGAATAAAGCACAAATCGGTTTTACACTGTGTTAATGAAATTCAGGACAGATACCACCTCCCAGAAAGACGTCAAGGAATTCAGAATGTTGCAAGAAACCTACCACCACATGCTTGCTTTAAAGCACCAGAAGTCCGAATTAAATTGGTAGGCGAGGAAACCAAACAGTCCGATCCAATCGCTCTTATGAACTCATCACTAAAGACCGTTGATTCTTACCCCCAAGAATGGATACATGTCTATACTGATGGATCAGCATTGAAAGCTACCATTAAAGCAGGTTACGGAATCTACATAGGTTATCCCGATGGATCTGTTGAAGAGATTTTTGATGCATACGGGGAATTCTGTTCAAATTATGAAGCTGAAATAATTGCACTGGAAACAGCAGTATACCACCTAAAGACTGTAATGGATGTTTACCCTTTAAAGGTCCAAAATGTTGTCATCTTCACAGATTCAATGTCTGCCCTTCAAGCTCTGGAGGGCAGTGAACGCTGCAGAACTGACATAGCCAAGATAATCCTGGATGCGGATCAGCTTATTACCTCATACAACATCAGAATAGTGATGCAGTGGATTCCAGGCCACTCCGGCACACCAGGTAATGACAGAGCTGACAGACTGGCAAAGAAAGGAGCAACACAAGCGACAACCCTCCAGACAGCAAAAACACTTATAAGAGCTATAAACAAAGAGACTTGGTTGAACAGATGGGCTATGGGAGACACTGGAAGAGAGGTTTATAGACATATGTCTGGCCCTAATCCTAATGACAGCATTAACCATCTAACAAGAAGGGACCAGGCCACCATCTTCAGACTTAGAACGCAACATACTCCACTCAATGGACATCTAAACGGAATACAGCCACAACACTCCCCAGAGTGCCAGCTATGTAACTACCGCTACGAAACTGTTGAACACCATCTCTTTGAGTGCCCAAAACTCAGTGAGGCAAGAAGAACGCTACTCCCTCCGAGACCAGACAAGTGGAACACCTTGTACGGAGGAAAAGAACAGCTTGTGAAAACATGCAAATTCCACTACATGGCATTGGGCCAAAGGGCGAAAGCTCATGCGCCGCTGGATCGATAACAACAACATACATGCAAACTTAGTTTTCTGTCACAGATGTTGATAAACTGACTAAATCTGACTCACCTACGAGGTTTAGTCTTCTGTCACTTATGTTGATAGAATGACTAAATCTTTCTCAAAAGTATTAGTCTTCTGTCACAGATGTTGATAGAATGACTAAATCTGTCTCACCTACAAGCATCAGTCTTCTGTCACAGATGTTGATAGAATGACTAAATCTGTCTCACCTACAAGCTTTAGTCTTCTGTCACAGATGTTGATAGAATGACTAAATCTGTCTCACCTACAAGCTTTAGTCTTCTGTCACAGATGTTGATAGAAATGACTAAATCTATCTCACCTACAAGCTTTAGTCTTCTCATACAGATGTCTATGGAACTAGTTTCTGGATTAGTGCAAAAACTATTAAAAAAATTAAATAGACAATTTTAGTATCTGTAATTCTTCAACATGGTGTCTATAATATAGTCTACAGTCTACAGTCTAGTCTACAGTCTAGTCTACAGTCTAGTCTAGAGTCTACAGTCTAGAGTTTACAGTCTAGAGTCTGCAGTCTAGAGTCTAGTCTAGAGTCTAGAGTCTACAGTCTATGGTCTACAGTCTACAGTCTAGAGTCTAGTCTAAAGTCTACAGTCTACAGTCTAGTCTAGAGTCTACAGTCTACAGTCTAGTCTACAGCCTAGAGTCTACAGTCTACAGTAGAGTTTATAGTATAGTCTAGAGTCTGCAGTCTAGAGTTTACAGTCTCTAGTCTAGAGTCTGCAGTCTACAGTCTACAGTCTACACTAGCATGCCCTTACTATTTTGATATGTAGGGCCTTTTTTATAATTAATGTCTTTGGGACCCCACCTTCCAACCCCCAACTCCCCCCCCCCCCCCCCCCCCAAGCATGTCCTAGAAGACAAATAATTAAGGTGTTTTTTTCAAAGCTGAGTGCATCTGACTGAGAGGCAAGGAACCAAAAGTCAACATACAAGTCAGCCAAATGAGTACAATGGATGTCCATACAAAACTCAGTTCTAAAATAAGACCAATGTCCAGAAGTGGACAAACAACCAGAACTTCTATTAGAGTTGACAGCTGGTGAGCTATGAGAAAAGCAGAGAAGAAAAGCAACATTCTGGAGCTAAGGAAGACAGTGCACTTTCCTCAAAATGAGACCTTCCCTAAAAATAAGGCCATGGTTCAGGTGGTCAGCTAAATAAAAGACCTGCTACCAAATGGCCAGTCGGAGTACAGACGTCACTGATGTGCACTTAATCATTAGCTGACTGAGGCCGGAATTCTGGATTTTGAGAATTATAGCGATCTTCCAGAAGAAGATGTCGTGACTGTATTTGATTAAATGTAAAATTGTGTACATGAATAAATGTAGATGTTTGTACCTGGTTTAAAAATCCCCAACAATCAGCTCTAGCATACGTTTAGAGCAAAAATTATGTTAAGATTATTGTCTTATTTTGGGGGGAAACTGTAATAAGATAATTTGATGTAAAGAGATATCAAAACATTTATAAATGATCAAAGTGCAAACATTTCAGGCTGTTGAATATCTGGGCTAGCCAGTGACACAATGGAAGGATGGGCTCAGAGGCTAGAAAAGAGTCAGCTTACACAGACTTCTACACAAATGATTCAACAACATGCAAAATAAATATCATGATTAACAGAAAAATCTGTTGCCAGACAAATTTTGGGGTTTCTGTGGTTTAATTTTTTTTTAAGTAACAACAAAATGCAAGCTCTAAAGTTACATTAAAACTCTAATCTCTAAAGTAACTCTAAAACATTAAACAAAAACAAATGTTTCTCTCAGAGATAAAATTTAGTCTCACCGCTTCCACCATTTTAGTTTCTGCCAGGATTTTCTGCTGTAAATCCTCGCGTAAGGCCAAGTCATTCTGCAGTTTGACAGCCTCTTTAGTCAAAGTCTGAAGTCTTTGCTGTGGAGTCACAATTCTTGTGTCAACTCACCAGTAAATATAATCAAAACCAACTTATAATGTCTTAGATACTACCAAAGTCCACTTATTGTGTCAGTATACTACCAAAGTCCACTTTTTGTGTCTGTGATACTACCAAAGTCCACTTATTGTGTCTGTGATACTACCAAAGTCCACTTATTGTGTCTGTGATACTACTAAAGTCCACTTATTGTATCTGTTATACTACCAAAGTCCACTTATTGTATCTGTTATACTACCAAAGTCCACTTATTGTATCTGTTATACTACCAAAGTCCACTTATTGTATCTGTGATACTACCAAAGTCCACTTATTGTATCTGAGATACTACCAAAGTCCACTTATTGTATCTGTGATACTACCAAAGTATACTTGTGTCTGTGATACTACCAAAGTCCACTTATTGTGTCTGTGATCCTACCAAAGTCCACTTATTGTGTCTCTGATCCTACCAAAGTCCACTTATTGTGTCTGTGATACTAAAGTCCATTTATTGTATCTGTGGTACTACCAAAGTCCACTTATTGTGTCTGTGATACTACCAAAGCCCATTTATTGTGTCTGTGATACTTCACTCTAAAGACTCATTCAGTCTCAGCAGACACAGCAACTAAAGCCTATGTGTAAAGTAAAACAGAACATAAACTAATACAGAACATAAACTAAAACCGAACATAAACTAATACAGAACATAAACTAAAACCGAACATAAACTAATACAGAACATAAACTAAAACAGAACATAAACTAATACAGAACATAAACTAATACAGAACATAAACTAAAACCGAACATAAACTAATACAGAACATAAACTAAAACAGAACATAAACTAATACAGAACATAAACTAATACAGAACATAAACTAATACAGAACATAAACTAAAACAGAACATAAACTAATACAGACATGTAAACTAAAACAGAACATAAATTAAAACAGACAACTAATACAGGCATGTAAACTAAAACAGAACATAAATTAAAACAGACATGTAAACTAAAACAGAACATAAACTAAAACAGAACATAAATTAAAACAGACAACTAATACAGACATGTAAACTAAAACAGAACATAAATTAAAACAGAACATAAACTAAAACAGAACATAAACTAATACAGAACATAAACTAAAACCGAACATAAACTAATACAGAACATAAACTAAAACAGAACATAAACTAAAACAGAACATAAACTAATACAGACATGTAAACTAAAACAGAACATAAACTAAAACAGAACATAAACTAAAACAGAACATAAACTAATACAGACATGTAAACTAAAACAGAACATAAACTAATACAGACATGTAAACTAAAACAGAACATAAACTAATACAGAACATAAACTAATACAGACATGTAAACTAAAACAGAACATAAACTAAAACAGACAACTAATACAGACATGTAAACTAAAACAGAACATAAACTAATACAGAACATAAACTAAAACAGAACATAAACTAATACAGACATGTAAACTAAAACAGAACATAAACTAAAACAGAACATAAACTAAAACAGAACATAAACTAATACAGACATGTAAACTAAAACAGAACATAAACTAATACAGAACATAAACTAATACAGACATGTAAACTAAAACAGAACATAAATCAAAACAGACAACTAATACAGACATGTAAACTAAAACAGAACATAAACTAAAACAGACATGTAAACTTAAGCAGACATGAAAACTTAAACAGAACATAGACTAAAACAGTCACAGAAACTAAAGCAGACGCAGACACAGAAAATAAAACAGACACAGAAACTAAAGCAGACACAGAAAATAAAGCAGACATAGCAACTAAAGCAGACACAGTAACTAAATAATATAGACACAGAAACTATGTTTTAACCAAACACTGAAGGAGACACTCACCCATCCCTACCTGATCCCCTCACAAACACTCATAAACCCTCATCCATCCCTATCCCCACCCACAAACACATACCATTCAGTCAGCTCTGAAACAAAGGGAAACTGACCTTATAAGAGTTTAACACCTGTAAGGTGTTTCCAGTCATCAATTTCAGCCTCAGCAAGTCCTGGTTCCTCTCATCGATCTTCTCCAGGTACTGCTCGTTCTCAATCTTCAGCTGGTTGAAGTCGACTTCATTCAAGACTTCTCCCATTTCTGCTTTCTGGTTTAGAAAGACTGATCATCAAACAGTTATAACTGATATCATCACTATAAATAATTGTCAAACACTGAACGAGTTGAAGTGCAGGAGAACCTCTTTAAGATGACCATCCAAGAGACTGCAGCAAAACGGTCAACTTACGGACGGAGGTGGTCAATAGTTACAGAACGAGGCCTGTTGTACTGATAAAATGCTTCCCTGAACATCTTCTGCTGGAGAATACGGGATCCATGAATACCTACATAACCCCAACATCAAATCAAATCATCAGCGTCTGTTTCATCAGGGAATCAATTATTTCAGGGAGTAAGAGAGGGGGGGGGGGGGAGTTTAATTAGTTTGGGTTTATGTATTTTTTTTTTATTATAAATATCTATATTGGGATTAAGTGTACTCCCTCTTCCCCACCCCCCCCCCCTTTTTTTAAGAGAAAAGTGCAAGAGGGCTATGGGACCCTATTTGATTATGCAGACATGTTCTCTTTTTGAGTATTTGTTTAAACATTTCTCATATTAATTAATATCTTTCTCTCTTTCAGCATTCCTTTGTACATTGCTGCAGTTATCACCAGCTTTCATTCATCTCTCTGGTAGACCTTATCTTTCCAGTTGATGAAATGAAGCTTTTATAGGTCTGTCTGGATATTATCTCTGGTTATGACAGGCTGGTCAATATAGAGGGTACAATTATGTTGTATGTCATTTTCCAAGTGATCTCTATACAACTTTCAGAGGTTGTCAATGTTTAGAGATAGTCTGTCATTGAGAATATGTGGTGACCATCTGATCAATGAACATGATGTCAACATACAGAGGTGATTCAACAAATAGTACATAGTCCATCACTTACTTGTTTCAGTTGCTGCTTCATCTTTTTCATCTGAATTTTGAGTGCGGCATTCTTCAGCCGGAACTTTTCAATCAGCAAGTCCTAACAATTGAAAGATCACATTCACTTTGTGAATATATATGGAGAAAGAAAAGTATACCAACAAATGTTTACACAGACATCATAAACAGGGATTACTCCGCTTTAATAATTAAGAACTTACAACAGCTATTCTTGGCAGAGCTACAGATAACATGGAACCTGGCAGATTCATCTAGCAGAGCTACAGATAACATTGAACCTAGAAAATTCATCTAGCAGAGCTACAGATAACATGGAACCTGGCAGATTAATCTAGCAGAGCTACAGATAACATGGAACCTAGCAGATTCATCTAGCAGAACTACAGATAACATGGAAACTGGCAGATTCATCTAGTAAACCTACAGATAACACACAACCTAGCACATTCATCTATTAATATACAATAATAAGTGGAAATTACAGACAGAAATCTAGCACATTAATCTGATAATACATATTATTAACTGTAGGGAAACCCACTATCTCTAATTCTTTCTCTTGAGTCTTTCAGTGTGATCATGTTTTTATGATTTGTTGACACAATGAGGAAATGATGCAAGGAAAAACATGAACTCCAAGCAAACATTCCCAGGTTCTGTGTTTGTAACCACTGAAGGTTCAGAGAAGTTGTTGAGAGACACGTCCGCTGATGGCAGGTTTGAGCTCAAGTTCTTTTAAGTGATTTTTACGGATACAACTGTTGTTGAGAAATGTGAACTAATGTTATGTTTTCACAACCAATGTAACTGCAAACTGGACACTCCTATGGGCGCTCAGTCCTCCCAAGCAGCAGCCATCCCAAGGTACCTCTGATTGTTCCCATGAGAAGGTTGGATATAATATCTTGTCTTGATCTTGAGGAGAGCATAGACATGCTTCACTCCGAGTTCATGCAGTTGGGTTAACCTCAGAGAATCATTACTATCTGCCAGTCTAGACTATACAACTCTGATGATATCTGCTCGGTCCATGCATCTCCCTGCATGAGGTGGTGCATTACTTGTGGCCGGTCTGCTCATTCATTACCTTTCTTTCTGACAGGCCCAGGTGTGTAGATCCAGGTGAGGGAAGTTAAGTGTGACTGCTAAATGCTGTCTACCCATTCATATCGATGGCTACCTGTTGTGTTTTACTGAAGCAATTGTGAAATAAGTTCTGTGGAAGTAACCTAATGTTGACAGTTTAAGTAATAAAAAAGCACAATACCAGGAAATGGTTTCATAGAACATCACAGAACTGACATCAGCCATCAGCTAGAGAATACTACATGAGAAAGCAGGCTACAAGACAAGAGACTGATCAAGAAAGAGATGGGTGAAGTGAGTAAAAGAAATGTAGAAAGACATGAACACAATCGATGCTACTGGCCAAACATCAGACAATGATATCTATCTCCTCTCTGTGATGCTTTAATCACAGGCAGTTCAACAAAAGAAGAAGGAAACAGAAGTCACAAGGTGTGGATTGTACTGACAAAATATATCACAATACACCATAATATCTCATAGTATATCACAATATGATACAATACATCACAATATCTCATAGTATATCATAATATGTCCCTGGTGTCAAAACAGGTCACAAGGTGCTGACTAATTGTATCATAGAAAGCTTAGCTGGCAACTCTGTAGAGACATATTCTGACAGCACAGCTTTGGTACCTACTCTTGCTTTGATTTTATCTTCGAAGAATCTTAAACATTTTTCTGCAATAATTTTGTTGGTTCGTGGATGAAGAGCTCCTTTCAAAACATCTCGCTCAAATTCATAGTATTCTTTCTTGAGCTCCGACAGGTTGATCTCTGCTTCCTCCATGATTGCCTGGCAACGAGGAAACCAGGCAGATTTATGCAATCTCTGTTTAACTGTTTGATGTGTATACTGTCTCTGTTTGATTGTCTCATGTGTACATCTCTGTTTGATTGTCTCATGTGTACATCTCTGTTTGATTGTCTCATGTGTACATCTCTGTTTGATTGTCTCATGTGTACATCTCTGTTTGATTGTCTGTTATGTCCGTGTATCCTCTGCATGAGGTTTTGGGTGATACCAAGGGCCAATGGATGAAAAATGATATCTCTTGGATAGAACAGGCAAAGATCACTATCAGAAATAGCTCTTGGGTAGAACAGGCAAAGATCACTATCAGAAATAGCTCTTGGGTAGAACAGTCTAAGATCACTATCAGAAATGTTTGTGCACTTGACAAGATAGCCTATGGTGAGGAATGGATCAAGTTCTGCCCAGTGAAACAAACTTGCACAGACTGATAGTTACCTTGGACCGGGGGAGTCGAGAATTTTAGCTGGGAAACAAAAAAAACACATGTACAACAGCTGACCAATGACAGTGCATGCCTGTGTGACTTTATCTTATACACAGACTGATCTGAGGTGAGCTGTTTAAAAAAAAATGCAGGTGGACTTTCACTGTAAAGGTGAATACACACTGTTTCAAGAATGAGAGCCTCACATATAACATCACAATGCCCAGCATGAGAATAGAGGCTGAGGCAGTAATGGCAGCTTAACAATGGCTGTAAGGCGGTACAGCCTGAAATGTTGTAACGGATTCACAGAGCACACTTTGAGCAGCAGAGACTGGCATCCTGGCGTCACTTACGTAAGGTTTGTCTAGTGATTGATTACTGAATCAATCGGTAATCAATCCCTACATGAAACTTTGATCATGACCACTTGGATTTTCATGTGTGCAGAGTACTGAACAGGTGGATAGATTGGCTGCTGCCACTACACAGCATAGTCACCTACTTTATGATAAAGTTTATGTGTTGAAGGCTCTCAAGTGGACAGTCCAATGGTGCCAACAGAATGTTCACACACTGAGAGGCTGATTCAATGGGGAATAAAAAGAGGGTCTGAATGGTTTTGATTGTAACCTGGGTACAGTTTCAGCATCCCAGCATTCAGGACAAGCTCATGCTGGCTCTGTTTCCTTCCTCAAGAGCCAGCGAAGAGTAAAGGGAGAGTTTTCAATGCTGGAAAAATGACAGGGCGATTTTTAATCAGGCTGCATCAGGCACCATCTTTATAGGAACTTTCTATTGGCTACTGAGGAAAGGATAAAGCAGGTGTGGGAATACCCTGACTGTCATGATGTCAGTTCTATATTCATTCATTCATTCATTCATTCATTCTTTCATTCATTCATTCATTCATTCATGTCTGTTTTGTACAATGGCTCATGTGATTAACTGATGAGGTCTTTCTGTGAATGATTGTCTGGTTTACAGTGTCAATGAGAATAGAAAAAAAGTATGGCATCATCAGGATCTGAACCACTGACCTTTTGATCCACAGGTTGCAACAAATCAAATAAACTGTCTATAACGAACAGAGAGGTGAATCCACCAACCTTGTAATAGTCGAGGCTTTTCTCCGATTCTTCATCCACTTTGATGATGCTGGTTTTGAGTGCCTCAATTTCTTTCTGAGCGATATCACACTTCTGCTCCGCAGTGAGTCGTTGTGAACGGTCAGTGCTGGCCATCAACGACCTGGAGCGTTTGCGGTAAGACGGATCCCTGACACTGATACTCTGAGTGGAAGGAGGCCCAGAGTCTTTAATGCCTTCTTTTTGCTCAATGCGCGCCAGGTGCCTCTCAAACATAAAAGTCTCTGCTTCTAGCACAGTATTAGCTTGTCTACAAATATTCAGAGAGACAAGAAGAATCATTTTTATCAACTGCATCAACAGATACAAACGGCCATTGTCTGTAGTTACCACTTTCATGGTGGTGGCAGGTGGGTCTTTAATCCTGAGGTGTTAAGGCCCCATGGCTGGTGCTGTAGCCACAGACTGTGCAGGTTAGGATTTTATTTTTGCCCTCTGACAGAAAAAAAAAATCCACAACCTTACACAGGATTTGAACCCTGGTCTCCCACACAAGAGCTATGTGTTCTTATTTGTTCGGGTATCAACAGATAGCAAACTTTTCATTTGAAACACACAACTCACCACCCAAAAAACACACATGAAGAAGGGAGCTTAAAGAGATAGGGAGGACATGGGGTGAGCTACAAGCCATAAAAAGGATAGAATGACTTTGCATGAGTTGGTTGAGGGCCTATGCTCCACTGGAGGAGGGGAGGGGGGGGGGGGGGGTAGAAGCAGACAACATAACATATAGTCTATTGTTACACTTGAAGTTACAGTGGAAGTACTACCATGTTAGTTTTAGACTAACCAGCATGTCCCTCGGTCTGCATAACAAGATTTCCCAAATATGCTATGACTGCCTCCATGTACTTCAACAAGCATCAGTTAGGGTTGACAGACAAACTCCATGTACTTCAACAAGCATCAGTTAGGGTTGACAAATGACACATTAGGTTCCCTGACAAGACTAAGCTAAACATACCAGGCAATAAATTGTGCAGTGTGTTATCTGAAATGGGAACACATTGCTTTACACTTCATTTGTTTAAATTTTCTGTATATGTGTGTGCGTATGTGTGTGTGTGTATATATATATATATATATATATATATATATATACACACACACACATACGCACACACAATATATATATATATATACACACACACACACACATACGCACACACACACACACACACATATATATATATATATATATATATATATATATATATATATATATATATAAAGTATTACAAAATGAATAATCAGTATGCGTGTGATAAGACTGGAGCATTTATGTTTATGATTGGTGCCCTATTACTTCAGTTTTACCCTGTTTATAATTTTGGGCAAGTTTAAGTTTAAAAGAATTTCGAAATCAAACCTGAGTGAGAAAAGCTATTTTAGTTGTTTAATTGTAAGTGAAATTCACAGCTAGAGAACAATCCTGTACCAAAGATGTGAAAATTATGGAACAATCCTGCACAAATTATGTAAAACTAATATAGTGGAGAATAATTCTAGATGGAAAATGTAAAATTTGGTGGCAAAGAACGATCCCAAACAAAATATGGAAGTCATTTTTTTGTGTGGTAATTCAACAGTGTCAGTGAAATCAATGTTTGAAATGATTCACTCTTTTGAAGGGCAACGTGGGTATGATACACTGCTAGCTAACACCATATATTATAGTATGTTATTTACAAACGGGAATTCAAATAGAAGTCTGCCAACATCAAGCTGATTACATTTATTTTCTAGCAAGTTTCTACTACCCACTTACAGATAAGTTAACCTGGGAAGTGTAACAATAGATACTATTATTAGTCATTTAGTCGGCGCAGCATTTTTAACCATACATGGACAGAAAAACCGTTTTGTGTGAGTATGTGTGTGTACGGCAGATCGGAAAATAAAAGTAGAACATCGTCTAGCTATAACCAAACTGAGATTTTCGCTGAGCTGTAAGGTGGATGAACATACAATGTTTCCTGTATCATCTTGTGCAGCTCATCCTCGGTGAGATCGTTGAGTGAACCGTAGCTGTCCACGCTCGAGTGAGAGTGAGAGGAGCCCTTCTCCATCTTGTACCTTGCTGGTTGTCATGGCCACCAGGCTTTCTAAAAGTATAATCTCTATAAATAAATTGTTTCGTTGATTGTATGTTGCCAGCTCAAGGAAAAGAAAATAAGTGGAAACTTGGTGACTAATTTTTGTGTTTGTTTTTTGTTAATGCCTTATTTGTCCCAGAAGTCAACATAAACACCCAGTCTTTCTAGTACCGTTTCTGCACGTAAAAGCTGGCTGCAGTAGATCCCCATCACTGTCTCTCGGATCGGGTCTTTGTTCTTGCTTTGCTTATGACATACGTTTGCACAGCTACTGCATCCATTAGGTTTGCTAGTTATCATCAAATATGGAAGATTTTTTTTCTCTTTTTATAAGGTACCTAAATACTCTTGACTGTCTGACTGAATACCAACCTCACCAGGACATCACACCCAGCGATAAAACATCCGGTAACACAAAGTGCCAACATTCGGATGAGTATCACACGGGGACAAGTCCCAGAAACCCCTTTCAACCCATAGATTTAATTATATCAGGGCCCACGGCAACAGCCAGAATGGGGCTTTAAAACAACACAAAATTGCGTCCGACACTGGGACGCAGTATGCTAATATTAAGACCATCGGCGACTGTCTAATATATTCGTAGATTAGGAAAGCAAAACATCGTACGAAGTTGTTCTTATGTCGCAGTAAACGTTCCCGCCTACTACAGGAAGGCACAACTAGTACTGGAGATAGTCATGGCACGGCTGCAGACAGATCAGTCTTATATCGACAAACTAATCTCTGGACACGCTGGTTTGTAAATGAATAAGGCAGTAGAACTGTCGCACGATTAAGTCTTGTTATGGAAATATGATGAAAGAGATTATCTATGATGGTTTTGCTATACGGTGATGAAAAATGCAAGAGAAATAACGTGAGTACAAGACTAAAGGACGTCTGTAGTGTAAAACAAAAAAACAAAAACAAAAAAAAAATTGAATTACATAGTGGAGAACAGAAAATATCCTGTTAAAGCAAAGACATGAGGGTCGGTGGGATCTCCTTAGCTAAGCCGTTTGCCTCTGCACTTTGAAAGTCGACGCGTTCGGGTTCCTGTTCCATCTTTCTATTCCAGAGCGCAGGTCACTGTATAACATCGCTGCGACTACGGAATGACTGACTGACTCTTTATCACACCAGCACATCACAGAAGAGATAAACACCCGATGACACAATGCGCCACCATCTGGATGAGGATCACCCTGGAGAGGTCCCAGAAACCGCGCTCAGCCATTAGGCCATATTTGTGGCCCGGCTATATTGCGGCCACCGGCAAGAGCCATGGTTGGGCTTCAAGAAACATAAAATATCATCCTAAAAAGGATAGTGAATGACTACAGAATTTCGTGAAGTGTGTGAAATACTTACTGCGCATGCAGCAACATTTAAGCGAATTAAACATATATATTATTTACAAAAGTGCATTGTTTAAAATAAAACTAACATACATGAGATGAAACATAAAAGAAATGCGGCTGGAAAAACAAGAAAATATAGCCACCAACGAAGAACTAAGAATAAACAATGGTAGGCACACTATGATCAACAGAAAATCAAAGAATCAAATGGTTTGGTCACCTGGTCTGAATGGAACAAAATCAACCAGCGGACTACAATGCAAGACGTTGACCAAGGACAAAATTGGGCGAAGGGAGTAAAAGAGATACCATAGAAGCGCAGTATGATATCAACACAAGCTTGGTAACTTGCAAAAGGCAGGAAACTACACCCAACTACTCTCTTCGACGTTTTACAACATAATAAGTTAGACAATATAAGTAGAAGCAGTACAGCAGTTTGTTTGTTTGTTTTAGTATCCAGAAGCCATGAGTTGTTAACCCTTAGGCTCGGTATTATGGATATCGCAACCTTTCGGCTTTGATTCCATTGTAAATACCGTAAATCTGGGAGAAATGTGGCTTTTCTGCCTACCCCTGGGAGTGAACGCGGACCACAAGGAGTTCGTCACCCGGTCACCACGCAATCTGGTTTAGCCAATTACGCTAGAGAGCCGGGCGCAGTACAGCAGTAACTCATAGATGTTAAAACAATTGATTTATTGATCCGTTATGTCACCACTGATTGATTGTTGTTTTTATTAAAGAGAGAGAAACGGTGTAATCGAGTAGTCGATATTGCATAAAATCAACGGATGTTGCTTGTTGATGATGTGAAGATACACAACAGGTGTGTTTGCTCTCTGATATGTTGATAACAATAACATAATGAGAACAATATATGTGTATGTTGAAGCCAGGTAAGCCAGGAATGACCGACAGGTGTGTGTGTATCGATACCTGAGGTGAGGGTTAAAGCCAGCAGACGACAGACGACCGGACTCCATTGTCTAACTCATCTCTAACGGTTTCTTCTGTTCAAACTTCTTCTCTGCTCTAGTTGCGGGAAAAACAGGGCTTATGTGTTCCGTTCTTTGCAATGGTAACCGTAAACATGTCATCCTTTCCTTGTTGCTAACAAACAGCTGATAATAATATTATTATTACACATTTTAAGGTAACAGCCTTGAAAAAGTCAACAGTTTCACTTATCTAGGGAGCAAGATGTCATCTACAGGAGATACCGCACCAGAAATATCATTTAGAATAGCACTGGCATCTAGTGCCTTCAATAAACTGTCTAACATCTGGAAATCAAAGACACTTAGCAAACACACAAAACTCAAGATCTTCAATTCTTGTGTGATTCCAGTACTAACCTATGGATGCGAGAGTTGGAAATCAACGAAAACTCTAGACACAAAATTAGACAGTTTTGAAAATAAATGCCTTAGAAGAATACTAAATTTCAAATGGTCAGATTTCCGAACCAATACACAAATAAGGCAAGAATCCAGGCAAGAGTATGTGTCTAATTTTATACGAAAACGCCGCTGGAACTATGTCGGCCACGTCCTTAGAATGGATAAATCAAGACTTCCTTACCAAGCCCTCATTTGGACACCACAGGGGAAAAGATCTCGTGGAAGACCAAGGGAAACCCTACGTAGAACTATCATCAGGGAAGGCTCGCTTATGGGCCACTCAAACATCCAAGACCTACAACGGATTGCAACGGACCGCCGTGCATGGAGAGTCACGACCTCTGCCCTATGTGCCGCACTCGACACAAGAGGAAAGACTAACTAACTAACATTTTAAGGTGAGCCGACTGTATTGACTGTACGTAATAATTGAGACATGTTTTGAAAATGAGTGGGCTCCAGAACTTAATGACTGACGACTGGCAGGATTATTGGAGAAAATAGCAAGGGTGAGGCAAAGAGATGAATACATGGATAGCTTGGCCTCAAGGACAAAGCAGGATAAGAACGTTGATCTAATCCGTGATTCTGGTGATCGTGTAATTGACTAATGTGAAACATGATAGTCTACGCTTATTAGTACGGCACGTGATGATGACGATTTCATTGAATGAAAACGGGACATATTGGTGGCATACATGGGATAGGGAAGGGGAGACAGATGTGCAATATTATGTATTACTGGAAAAGTAAGGGGTAACTTATTTCTTTAAGGTACATGACATACCTTACACCAAGTAAACTTTTAGTTCAGTTTCAGCTAGTGCCGTCCATATGGTGATTCTTTGTTGGCTGCTGAGAAGGGGTACATGGCATGTACGAGAATGTCCCAAGTGCAATGAAGTCAATTCTAGATTAACGCATTCATTATTTAAGGGAGTATAGAGGTAAATACCCGGACAGCTTGACTACAAAGAGTTGGCAGTGCCAGCACTTTGACCTGATCTATAATTCAAGTCATCATTACAGATGACAAACGTCAGTCTAGCATGAGTCTAGCATATCTGACCAGTTTGTTCTTCATCTTCTTCATGTTCACCTGCTGTAAACTCCAGCATGTCTAGCATATCTGACCAGTTTGTTCTTCATCTTCTTCATGTTTACCTGTTGTAAACTCCAGCAGAAAGTTCTAGTTGGTCATCATCTTTATGTTCACCTGCTGTAAACTCCAGCAGAAAGTTCTAGTTGGTCATCATCTTTATGTTCACCTGCTGTAAACTCCAGCAGAAAGTTCTAGTTGGTCATCTTCTTCATGTTCACCTGCTGTAAACTCCAGCGGAACATTCTAGTTGGTCATCTTCTTCATGTTCACCTGCTGTGAACTCCAGCAAAAAGTTCTAGTTGGTCATCTTCTTCACTTCTTCATGTTTACCTGCTGTAAACTCCAGCGGAAAGTTCTAGTTGGTCATCTTCTTCATGTTCACTTGCTGTAAACTCCAGCAGAAAGTTCTAGTTGGTCATCTTCTTCATGTTCACCTGCTGTAAACTCCAGCAGAAAGTTCTAGTTGGTCATCTTCTTCATGTTCACTTGCTGTAAACTCCAGCAGAAAGTTCTAGTTGGTCATCTTCTTCATGTTCACCTACTGTAAACTCCAGTGGAAAGTTCTAGTTTTTGATCCGCTTCTGGATTCTAATCCTGTTCCAGAACTTTAGTGTTGCGTGCACATCAATTTTACACATCGTGTATGCAGATTGTTGGTTCCTTGCCTCTGAGCAGATGCACTCTGACTTCCCAGTAGTCAACTTTCACGACATGCTTTTGAACAGGCAGTGGGTCTATTCTTGTTTTTCCCACATTAAGGCCCCAGAACCCAAACAGTTGAGTTAGTTGAGTCAAGAATTGACATCACAGCACTCGGGGCATTCCCATGCATGCTCTGTCCTCTTCAGCAGTCAGCGCAGAGTTCCGATACTGATGGTACCGGTCGCAATCTGGTTATGTGTCCGTCTTGCCTTTCCTCTGAGTGTAGTGAGCCAGCCAGACCCTCTGGTTACACCCACAGAGATCTGCCAGTTTGACAAAATGCCTTCACTTTTACGAACCGACCTAGTTTCTGTAGTATGCACCAGACTGTAAGCAGTTGGACATGGCCTCCAATTTATTGTACAATATTTGTGTGTGTTCTTTTTTTTTTTAGTTATTCTTATAATGTGGGAGCTAATGTGCTATAGTGGCGAGATGCTTGCCTAATATCCGAAAGGTGATGGGTTCAATCTGATTGGAGCCTGACTTTTTTTGTTTTTTTTAAATGACCTTGGCACCCAGGTCTACTATACCTAAACTCTTTCAGTCCCACGGACACATCATACGTTCATAGTTTCCTACTTAAAAGCCCAGTGAGCGCAAGATGAGCATTTCTCCCACAAACAGCATTTCAAAGGAATTTCATATCAACATGTCAGTACAGGTTTGAACACATTCTGTTTGCTGCAGTTAAAACACGTTTGTTGGGGTGTATATTTCCTTCCTGCAATATGCTAATTCTGCTATGACGGGTCTTGTTTAATATCTGAAAGGTATTTTGTTTCAGATGTGAAGACTTTTCTAAGATGACTCCATTGATTCGTTTGTTTGACAGTGACACTCACAAGAATGTGAACTAAAAACATTGTATAATGTTGTTGGCTTTTAATACTAGCACCCGTCATGAGCAGAGAGAAATTCTGTCATCAAATGTTTGTTTTGGTCTGTGTTCACAGGTTGTGTCTGCTACGTATAACTATCAAGGTGATTTGCTGACACAACAGATCATGTCTCACTGGTTGCATTGTAATGGATGTTACTGCCAGCCTGACAGTGTAGAACTGCGGTTCTACATCACAAACTGTAGCCACATCTACTGCGAGAAGTGTGTCACAGCATGTAGGTATCATTACCTGCACACAGTGTGTCACAGCATGTAGGTATCATTACCTGCACACAGTGTGTCACAGCATGTAGGTATCATTACATGCACACAGTGTGTCACAGCATGTAGGTATCATTACATGCACACAGTGTGTCACAGCATGTAGGTATCATTACCTGCACACAGTGTGTCACAGCATGTAGGTATCATTACCTGCACACAGTGTGTCACAGCATGTAGGTATCATTACATGCACACAGTGTGTCACAGCATGTAGGTATCATTACATGCACACAGTGTGTCACAGCATGTAGGTATCATTACATGCACACAGTGTGTCACAGCATGTAGGTATCATTACATGCACACAGTGTGTCACAGCATGTAGGTATCATTACATGCACACAGTGTGTCACAGCATGTAGGTATCATTACATGCACACAGTGTGTCACAGCATGTAGGTATCATTACATGCACACAGTGTGTCACAGCATGTAGGTATCATTACATGCACACAGTGTGTCACAGCATGTAGGTATCATTACATGCACACAGTGTGTCACAGCATGTAGGTATCATTACATGCACACAGTGTGTCACAGCATGTAGGTATCATTACATGCACACAGTGTGTCACAGCATGTAGGTATCATTACATGCACACAGTGTGTCACAGCATGTAGGTATCATTACATGCACACAGTGTGTCACAGCATGTAGGTATCATTACCTGCACACAGTGTGGCAGTGTCCACATCACTAATATTGTTTCATGCACACAGTGTGGTACTGTCCACATCACTAGTATTGTTTCATGCACACAGTGTGGCAGTGTCCACATCTCTAGTATTGTTTCATGCACACAGTGTGGTACTGTCCACATCACTAGTATTGTTTCATGCACACAGTGTGGTACTGTCCACATCACTAATATTGTTTCATGCACACAGTGTGGTACTGTCCACATCACTAATATTGTTTCATGCACACAGTGTGGCACTGTCCACATCACTAATATTGTTTCATGCACACAGTGTGGCAGTGTCCACATCACTAGTATTGTTTCATGCACACAGTGTGGCAGTGTCCACATCACTAATATTGTTTCATGCACACAGTGTGGTACTGTCCACATCACTAATATTGTTTCATGCACACAGTGTGGTACTGTCCACATCACTAATATTGTTTCATGCACACAGTGTGGTACTGTCCACATCACTAATGTTGTTTCATGCACACAGTGTGGCAGTGTCCACATCACTAATATTGTTTCATGCACACAGTGTGGTACTGTACACATCACTAGTATTGTTTCATGCACACAGTGTGGTACTGTCCACATCACTAGTATTGTTTCATGCACACAGTGTGGCAGTGTCCACATCACTAATATTGTTTCATGCACACAGTGTGGTACTGTCCACATCACTAGTATTGTTTCATGCACACAGTGTGGTACTGTCCACATCACTAATATTGTTTCATGCACACAGTGTGGTACTGTCCACATCACTAATATTGTTTCATGCACACAGTGTGGTACTGTCCACATCACTAATATTGTTTTATGCACACTGTGTGGTACTGTCCACATCACTAATATTGTTTCATGCACACAGTGTGGTACTGTCCACATCTCAAAACAACAAGACAACAACATGAAAATGCTGCAGCTAAAAGACCATTTATTGAGGTTAAAAAACAAACAAAACTGGTAGTTGTGTTTATATAGAGAAGGCCATCAGAAGTGATTGAAAGTCCATGGGACAGAAGGTTGTCGACAGTCATGACTACCACTGCCACACAGCATCAACTATAAGATGAAGAACTCTCTATGTTCTTATATATTGGTGAAACTAGAATATATATATATATATAACTAGAAACTGGCCTGCCGATCTAAAGTCCATGGGTTCAGGTCGTGTCGCAGCTGGACTCCTTGAACAAATGACTCGCTGTCAGGTTGACCCAGCCTTTTGTGGGTACCAGGAAGTGAAGGTAGCTGGCCTGATGGTGACCACATCACCTAGTGAGTGACCACTGGTCTCTCAAATATAGGTCTAGCTCTGAATGCCCAATATGCCTAGAGGCATGGACAAGTGTCATTTACTTTCCACTTTTATATCTTTAGCATCTGTATTATGTTGTGTTTGCTAATGTCCATAATGTTGGATCTTACTGTCTGTATTATGTTGTGTTTGCTAATGTCCATGATGTTGGATCTTACTGTCTGTATTATGTTGTGTTTGCTAATGTCCATGATGTTGGATCTTACTGTCTGTATTATGTTGTGTTTGCTAATGTCCATGATGTTGGATCTTACTGTCTGTATTATGTTGTGTTTGCTAATGTCCATGATGTTGGATCCTTCTGTCTGTATTATGTTGTGTTTGCTAATGTCCATGATGTTGGATCTTACTGTCTGTATTATGTTGTGTTTGCTAATGTCCATGATGTTGGATCTTACTGTCTGTATTAGGTTGTGTTTGCTAATGTCCATGATGTTGGATCTTACTGTCTGTATTATGTTGTGTTTGCTAATGTCCATGATGTTGGATCTTACTGTCTGTATTATGTTGTGTTTGCTAATGTCCATGATGTTGGATCTTACTGTCTGTATTATGTTGTGTTTGCTAATGTCCATGATGTTGGATCTTACTGTCTGTATTATGTTGTGTTTGCTAATGTCCATGATGTTGGATCTTACTGTCTGTATTATGTTGTGTTTGCTAATGTCCATGATGTTGGATCCTTCTGTCTGTATTATGTTGTGTTTGCTAATGTCCATAATGTTGGATCTTACTGTCTGTATTATGTTGTGTTTGCTAATGTCCATGATGTTGGATCTTACTGTCTGTATTATGTTGTGTTTGCTAATGTCCATGATGTTGGATCTTACTGTCTGTATTATGTTGTGTTTGCTAATGTCCATGATGTTGGATCTTACTGTCTGTATTATGTTGTGTTTGCTAATGTCCATAATGTTGGATCTTACTGTCTGTATTATGTTGTGTTTGCTAATGTCCATGATGTTGGATCTTACTGTCTGTATTATGTTGTGTTTGCTAATGTCCATAATGTTGGATCTTACTGTCTGTATTATGTTGTGTTTGCTAATGTCCATGATGTTGGATCTTACTGTCTGTATTATGTTGTGTTTGCTAATGTCCATGATGTTGGATCTTACTGTCTGTATTATGTTGTGTTTGCTAATGTCCATGATGTTGGATCTTACTGTCTGTATTATGTTGTGTTTGCTAATGTCCATGATGTTGGATCTTACTGTCTGTATTATGTTGTGTTTGCTAATGTCCATGATGTTGGATCTTACTGTCTGTATTATGTTGTGTTTGCTAATGTCCATGATGTTGGATCTTACTGTCTGTATTATGTTGTGTTTGCTAATGTCCATGATGTTGGATCTTACTGTCTGTATTATGTTGTGTTTGCTAATGTCCATGATGTTGGATCTTACTGTCTGTATTATGTTGTGTTTTGCTAATGTCCATGATGTTGGATCTTACTGTCTGTATTATGTTGTGTTTGCTAATGTCCATGATGTTGGATCTTACTGTCTGTATTATGTTGTGTTTGCTAATGTCCATGATGTTGGATCTTACTGTCTGTATTATGTTGTGTTTGCTAATGTCCATGATGTTGGATCCTACTGTCTGTATTATGTTGTGTTTGCTAATGTCCATAATGTTGGATCTTACTGTGTGTATTATGTTGTGTTTGCTAATGTCCATAATGTTGGATCTTACTGTCTGTATTATGTTGTGTTTGCTAATGTCCATGATGTTGGATCTTACTGTCTGTATTATGTTGTGTTTGCTAATGTCCATGATGTTGGATCTTACTGTCTGTATTATGTTGTGTTTGCTAATGTCCATGATGTTGGATCTTACTGTCTGTATTATGTTGTGTTTGCTAATGTCTATGATGTTGGATCTTACTGTCTGTATTATGTTGTGTTTGCTAATGTCCATGATGTTGGATCTTACTGTCTGTATTATGTTGTGTTTGCTAATGTCCATGATGTTGGATCCTTCTGTCTGTATTATGTTGTGTTTGCTAATGTCCATGATGTTGGATCTTACTGTCTGTATTATGTTGTGTTTGCTAATGTCCATGATGTTGGATCTTACTGTCTGTATTATGTTGTGTTTGCTAATGTCCATGATGTTGGATCTTACTGTCTGTATTATGTTGTATTTGCTAATGTCCATGATGTTGGATCTTACTGTCTGTATTATGTTGTGATTGCTAATGTCCATGATGTTGGATCTTACTGTCTGTATTATGTTGTGTTTGCTAATGTCCATGATGTTGGATCTTACTGTCTGTATTATGTTGTGTTTGCTAATGTCTATGATGTTGGATCTTACTGTCTGTATTATGTTGTGTTTGCTAATGTCCATGATGTTGGATCTTACTGTCTGTATTATGTTGTGTTTGCTAATGTCCATGATGTTGGATCCTTCTGTCTGTATTATGTTGTGTTTGCTAATGTCCATGATGTTGGATCTTACTGTCTGTATTATGTTGTGTTTGCTAATGTCCATAATGTTGGATCTTACTGTCTGTATTTTGTTGTGTTTGCTAATGTCCATGATGTTGGATCTTACTGTCTGTATTATGTTGTGTTTGTCACATATGTTACTTAATGACTGTCACATACACCTCAAGTAACAATGTCTGTATTGTCTTCACCACATACAGGTACCAAAGAGAGGTGCAAAGTGTGCAGGTCGCAGTGCACTACACTAATGCTGGGAGGAAAAGTGAGTCTCAGACTGACATGTGACAAACATCTACACACAACCATCTCTCTCTCTGTGAGCTCTCAGACTGGCATGTGACAAACATCTACACACAACCATCTCTCTCTCTCTGTGAGCTCTGAGACTGACATGGGACAAACGTCTACACACAACTGTCTCTCTCTCTGTGAGCTCTCAGACTGACATGTGACAGACATCTACACACAACCATCTCTCTCTCTCTGTGAGTTTTCAGACTGACATGTGACAAACATCTACACACAACTGTCTCTCTCTCTGTGAGCTCTGAGACTGACATGGGACAAACATCTACACACAACCATCTCTGTCTCTCTCTGTGAGCTCTGAGACTGACGTGTGACAAACATCTACACACAACCATCTCTCTCTCTGTGAGCTCTCGAACTGACAAGTGACAATCATCTACACACAACTGTCTCTCTCTCTGTGAGCTCTCAGACTGACATGTGACAGACATCTACACACAACCATCTCTCTCTCTGTGAGCTCTCAAACTGACAGGTGACAGACATCTACACACAACTGTCTCTCTCTCTCTCTCTCTCTGTGAGCTCTGAGACTGACATGTGACAGACATCTACACACAACCATCTCTCTCTCTCTGTGAGCTCTCAGACTGGCATGTGACAAACATCTACACACAACCATCTCTCTCTCTGTGAGCTCTCAGACTGACATGTGACAAACATCTACACACAACTGTCTCTCTCTCTGTGAGCTCTGAGACTGACATGGGACAAACATCTACACACAACCATCTCTGTCTCTCTCTGTGAGCTCTGAGACTGACGTGTGACAAACATCTAAACACAACCATCTCTCTCTCTGTGAGCTCTCAGACTGACAAGTGACAAACATCTACACACAACTGTCTCTCTCTCTGTGAGCTCTCAGACTGACATGTGACAGACATCTACACACAACCATCTCTCTCTCTGTGAGCTCTCATACTGACAGGTGACAGACATCTACACACAACTGTCTCTCTCTCTCTCTCTCTCTGTGAGCTCTCAGACTGACATGTGACAGACATCTACACACAACCATCTCTCTCTCTGTGAACTCTCAGACTTACATATGACAAACATCTACACACAACTGTCTCTCTCTCTGTGAGCTCTCAGACTGACATGTGACAGACATCTACACACAACCATCTCTCTCTCTGTGAGCTCTCAGACTGATTAAACTACCAGAAACTGCTGTCATCAGCCACTGTACATTATTGATATACTGAGGAGGGGGATCTGTGCATGTATGGATTAAATAGTTTATTGTGCAGTGAGAATCATTAGCCTTGTTCTGATAAACTTATTTCTGTGTGATTCACAGATCCCCAAGGAAGTTGAGTCGTTGTTCTCTGACCCAGTGGATCTCCATCAGAAGTTGACCAAGCAGTTCTATCAGGTATCACAGACAAGTTAACACACAACTGTGATGCTTCTTAGGTAGCTCAGCCAACACACAACTGTGATGCTCCTCAGGTAGCACAGACAAGTTAACACACAACTGTAGACAAGTTAACACACAACTGTGATGCTCCTTAGGTATCACAGACAAGTTAACACACAACTGTGATGCTCCTCAGGTATCACAGACAAGTTAACACACAACTGTGATGCTCCTCAGGTAGCACAGACAAGTTAACACACAACTGTGATGCTCCTCAGATAGCACAGACAAGTTAACACACAACTGTCATGCTCCTTAGGTAGCACAGACAAGTTAACACACAACTGTGATGCTCCTCAGGTAACACAGACAAGTTAACACACAACTGTTATGCTCCTCAGGTAGCACAGACAAGTTAACACACAACTGTAATGCTCCTCAGGTAGCACAGACAACACACAACTGTGATGCTCCTTAGGTAGCACAGACAACACACAACTGTGATGCTCCTCAGGTAACACAGACAAGTTAACACACAGCTGTGATGCTTCTCAGGTAGCACAGACAAGTTAACACACAACTGTGATACTTCTTAGGTAGCATAGACTAGTTAACTTAAATGCTACTGTGAGTGCCGACCCTCGCTGTAGTCTGGCTAAGCCAGGAAATTTGTGATCTATGTCATGTGTGCAAGACTTCTTTCCAGATCTTCATATCTTCTACATGCTTGACTAGTAGACACAATGAAACACTTCAACGCACAGGACTAGTTAGTTTCCCAACACACAATCCTCAGTGAGAAAAGGAATGTTGTGGCTAGAGAGACCTCATCAGCAGATGACAACAGACAGACAATGATACATCAACTTACTGTGTTTCCCCGAAAATGAGTCCTACCCCCAAAATAAGGCCTAGTTCAGGTTGTCACCTAGAATGAGAGACTTGTTGCCACATGGCGTGTCAAAGTACATATACCACTAGTGTGCACTTGATAATAAACAAAGATGGATCATCATTCAAGGTATGTCACTCATTTGATAAACAAAACACACACAAAACCCTTTTAAGAAAAGCTTTATGTGGAATACTAGGGGGTAACCAAAGAAAGACACTGTACAAATATAATATTGCTAAACAAAACTGTGTTGTACATTGAGGCTGTTAGGAGACAGAGAACCCAAGTGAAATCTAATGTGATTTTATGAGAGGGGTCAGGGTCAGGTTGAATGGCCATGACATTGGTCACTGTTTCTACTTTGTTCTCTGTTGTCCATCAATTTCTATCTGTCCATCCCTTCTTTTCATGCTGTCATTTCTGTCTCTCCATGAATGTGACAGACTCTTCCTAATGAAAAGTGCTAGAGATTGCCTCACAGTGCAGACATTCTGCAGTCATGGTGAGGATCCACATGTGTGCACACAAGGTTTATGAATATTGTTCAGTGGCTTCTCGGCCTGAGATTTTCTCTAACCAGCCAGCAGCCTGTTGAGTGCTGTTGCCAGTTGCTAACTGCTGTGTCAATTTTCATGTCTGCCAGATGGCACATGTGCTCTGTGAATTGTTGGTCCTGTTCTGAGAAGGCTGGATGTGTGATCCACTACCCAGGGATCAGAGACTTGTTCGCTCTGTGTCTTTTGTTCTCTGAACACAATCAACAATATTAATCTTGTCAAGAAGTTTAAACTACTCTGAGATGTCTCATCTTTTGTTCATGGATGATTGCAGTTGTGGCAGGTTTGCCTCCTCCCTTATGTCAAATACTTATGTTACACTTTTTTGTAGACTCTGGAGTTTCAAAAGAGTCATCAGAGAAGACTTCTGAGGCGGTTTAAAGAGAAGGTGAGTGTTGCCACATTGTTGACTGACTAACTGGTTATAGTGATGTGTTAACCGACTGACTGGTTATATTGTAGATGGCTGATGATTATTTTAGTTTTGTTTATCATTGTTCTTCTTCTTGATCAGTTAGTTGAGTTGGGTGTTTGTTGTGTGATTTCTTATATCTTATCCCACACCAGCGACTTTTTCAAACCTCTTGATTCACTGGAATGTATTTAGTTCTTTCTCATAGCTTGTTTTGTGGTTTGATTCTCTTTTCTATCCAAGCAACAGTTTGTGAATGCTTGTACTTTGTTAATTAGTAATTTAGGGTTAGGGGGTTTGTTCCACATAGCAGTATCCATTTTATGCTGTAGTTTTTTTTTAATTTCACGAATGCTCCTTTGTAAACATTTCCTATGGCTTCTATAATATTCCTAAACTTTCTATGTACTGTCCTATCTTTGCCTGCATGACTGCTTAAAGAGATGTATGAGTACACATTGATGCGACCTCAAGGGAGAGTGGGCTTACCTTGTTTATTTTCATAATGTCTAGACTTTGTATAACCGCAGCGAACACACACTTGGTTTCTTTCATCTGCTGCACCATTCAGTTCACTAGTACATTTTACAGAGACCCCTGGGGGTCATTGCCAGAGCTATGGTGTTTGTGTTTTGTGCCGCTAGCCATCCTACAGAGAGTGCCCGAAACATATGGGATCAAACCTGGTGCACTGGATAGCCCACAACTAAAGCTCACCATTGAATGCAAGCTCACTGTCCTTGCGGGTCATACATTATATCACTGACATTTGTTTGTTGCAGCTGAAGGTGTTTGAGCTGCAGATTAATGAAGTCAGAGATGTGATCATGCAAGCTAAAGCCATGGAGAGGTGAGTTGCCTGACTCCTTTCCACATGTGAGGTCATCCTTCATGTAGAAGTTCTGTTTAGTTTGTATGGGATCACTTTCATGGCACTTGGCTGTCTTCATCAGTGCCTCAGTCTCCCTCCCCCCCCTTTTTCAAGTGGTCTCAAGGATAATCTTAGCACCGTACATGATCTCTCTAGCCCCAGTGAATCCTGTAGAAGGTGGTGCTGTGGAGGGAGGTGTCACACACTGAGGACTTCAGGTGGTGCTGTGGAGGGAGGTCTCACACACTGAGGACTTCAGGTGGTGCTGTGGAGGGAGGAGTCACACACTGAGGACTTCAGGTGGTGCTGTGGAGGGAGGTCTCACACACTGAGGACTTCAGGTGGTGCTGTGGAGGGAGGTCTCACACACTGAGGATTTCAGGTGGTGCTGTGGAGGGAGGTCTCAAACACTGAGGACTTCAGGTGGTGCTGTGGAGGGAGGAGTCACACACTGAGGACTTCAGGTGGTGCTGTGGAGGGAGGAGTCACACACTGAGGACTTCAGGTGGTGCTGTGGAGGGAGGTCTCACACACTGAGGACTTCAGGTGGTGCTGTGGAGGGAGGTCTCACACACTGAGGACTTCAGGTGGTGCTGTGGAGGGAGGTCTCACACACTGAGGACTTCAGGTGGTGCTGTGGAGGGAGGTCTCACACACTGAGGACTTCAGGTGGTGCTGTGGAGGGAGGTCTCACACACTGAGGACTTCAGGTGGTGCTGTGGAGGGAGGTCTCACACACTGAGGACTTCAGGTGGTGCTGTGGAGGGAGGTCTCACACACTGAGGACTTCAGGTGGTGCTGTGGAGGGAGGAGTCACACACTGAGGACTTCAGGTGGTGCTGTGGAGGGAGGTCTCACACACTGAGGACTTCAGGTGGTGCTGTGGAGGGAGGTCTCACACACTGAGGACTTCAGGTGGTGCTGTGGAGGGAGGAGTCACACACTGAGGACTTCAGGTGGTGCTGTGGAGGGAGGTCTCACACACTGAGGACTTCAGGTGGTGCTGTGGAGGGAGGTCTCACACACTGAGGACTTCAGGTGGTGCTGTGGAGGAAGGAGTCACACACTGAGGACTTCAGGTGGTGCTGTGGAGGGAGGTCTCAAACACTGAGGACTTCAGGTGGTGCTGTGGAGGGAGGAGTCACACACTGAGGACTTCAGGTGGTGCTGTGGAGGGAGGTCTCACACACTGAGGACTTCAGGTGGTGCTGTGGAGGGAGGTCTCACACACTGAGTACTTCAGGTGGTGCTGTGGAGGGAGGAGTCACACACTGAGGACTTCAGGTGGTGCTGTGGAGGGAGGTCTCACACACTGAGGACTTCAGGTGGTGCTGTGGAGGGAGGTCTCACACACTGAGGACTTCAGGTGGTGCTGTGGAGGGAGGTCTCACACACTGAGGACTTCAGGTGGTGCTGTGGAGGGAGGTCTCACACACTGAGGACTTCAGGTGGTGCTGTGGAGGGAGGTCTCACACACTGAGGACTTCAGGTGGTGCTGTGGAGGGAGGAGTCACACACTGAGGACTTCAGGTGGTGCTGTGGAGGGAGGTCTCACACACTGAGGACTTCAGGTGGTGCTGTGGAGGGAGGTCTCACACACTGAGGACTTCAGGTGGTGCTGTGGAGGGAGGAGTCACACACTGAGGACTTCAGGTGGTGCTGTGGAGGGAGGTCTCACACACTGAGGACTTCAGGTGGTGCTGTGGAGGGAGGTCTCACACACTGAGGACTTCAGGTGGTGCTGTGGAGGAAGGAGTCACACACTGAGGACTTCAGGTGGTGCTGTGGAGGGAGGTCTCAAACACTGAGGACTTCAGGTGGTGCTGTGGAGGGAGGTCTCAAACACTGAGGACTTCAGGTGGTGCTGTGGAGGGAGGAGTCACACACTGAGGACTTCAGGTGGTGCTGTGGAGGGAGGTCTCACACACTGAGGACTTCAGGTGGTGCTGTGGAGGGAGGTCTCACACACTGAGTACTTCAGGTGGTGCTGTGGAGGGAGGAGTCACACACTGAGGACTTCAGGTGGTGCTGTGGAGGGAGGTCTCACACACTGAGGACTTCAGGTGGTGCTGTGGAGGGAGGTCTCACACACTGAGGACTTCAGGTGGTGCTGTGGAGGAAGGAGTCACACACTGAGGACTTCAGGTGGTACTGTGGAGAGAGGTCTCACACACTGAGGACTTCAGGTGGTGCTGTGGAGGGAGGTCTCACACACTGAGTACTTCAGGTGGTGCTGTGGAGGGAGGTCTCACACACTGAGTACTTCAGGTGGTACTGTGGAGGGAGGTCTCACACACTGAGGACTTCAGGTGGTGCTGTGGAGGGAGGTCTCACACACTGAGGACTTCAGGTGGTGCTGTGGAGGGAGGTCTCACACACTGAGGACTTCAGGTGGTGCTGTGGAGGGAGGTCTCACACACTGAGGACTTCAGGTGGTGCTGTGGAGGGAGGTCTCACACACTGAGGACTTCAGGTGGTGCTGTGGAGGGAGGAGTCACACACTGAGGACTTCAGGTGGTGCTGTGGAGGGAGGTCTCACACACTGAGGACTTCAGGTGGTGCTGTGGAGGGAGGTCTCACACACTGAGGACTTCAGGTGGTGCTGTGGAGGAAGGAGTCACACACTGAGGACTTCAGGTGGTGCTGTGGAGGGAGGTCTCAAACACTGAGGACTTCAGGTGGTGCTGTGGAGGGAGGTCTCAAACACTGAGGACTTCAGGTGGTGCTGTGGAGGGAGGAGTCACACACTGAGGACTTCAGGTGGTGCTGTGGAGGGAGGTCTCACACACTGAGGACTTCAGGTGGTGCTGTGGAGGGAGGTCTCACACACTGAGTACTTCAGGTGGTGCTGTGGAGGGAGGAGTCACACACTGAGGACTTCAGGTGGTGCTGTGGAGGGAGGTCTCACACACTGAGGACTTCAGGTGGTGCTGTGGAGGGAGGTCTCACACACTGAGGACTTCAGGTGGTGCTGTGGAGGAAGGAGTCACACACTGAGGACTTCAGGTGGTACTGTGGAGAGAGGTCTCACACACTGAGGACTTCAGGTGGTGCTGTGGAGGGAGGTCTCACACACTGAGTACTTCAGGTGGTGCTGTGGAGGGAGGTCTCACACACTGAGTACTTCAGGTGGTACTGTGGAGGGAGGTCTCACACACTGAGGACTTCAGGTGGTGCTGTGGAGGGAGGTCTCACACACTGAGGACTTCAGGTGGTGCTGTGGAGGGAGGTCTCACACACTGAGGACTTCAGGTGGTGCTGTGGAGGGAGGTCTCACACACTGAGGACTTCAGGTGGTGCTGTGGAGGGAGGTGTCACACACTGAGGACTTCAGGTGGTGCTGTGGAGGGAGGAGTCACACACTGAGGACTTCAGGTGGTGCTGTGGAGGGAGGTCTCAAACACTGAGGACTTCAGGTGGTGCTGTGGAGGGAGGTCTCAAACACTGAGGACTTCAGGTGGTGCTGTGGAGGGAGGTCTCAAACACTGAGGATTTCAGGTGGTGCTGTGGAGGGAGGTCTCAAACACTGAGGACTTCACACATATTAGCTCTTGGTTACAGCATCTGTACTTTTGTTGATAACATCAGGTGGATGATGTGAGACAGAAATTAAGAGCAGAATTGGCCAGGTAAACAGCATTTCAGAAGATGACAAGTATCTTATGTAATAAATCACTCTCATGAAACATCAGAAAACATGTACTGAAATGTTATATTGAGCCTCTTCTGTAGTATGGAAGTGAATCTTGGAATGTGAGCAGACAAATGAAGAAGAGTTTGGAGGCAGATGTGCTGTGTTTTTTTAGAAGAATGTTGTAAATACCTTGGGTAGTCAGGATATCTAACAATATTACATAAAGAATAGCATAAACGTGCTGCTTGCAGAAAATTTGGAGTTAAAAATCTACCCAAAGTATTTCATGATCCTGGCCAGTGCTACGGAGGTCATGCACTTTGCTGAGGTTCTTCAGATTTAAGCTTGAGTTAGAAATAGAACAAAGCATTTATGGGTTACCACTTTTGTGCCATGATGTTGATCCGTCGTACTAACAAACAAACAAAACAAACTAGAACATTATATTCAACAATGAGAAGCTGACTAAAAAAGTTCTGTGGTCATGTGATGAGAAAAGGAGCACTGGAAAATATCGTGATGACTGGAAAGGTCACTGGTAGAAGAGGCAGAGGCAGACCAAGAGAAATGATGGTGGATGGCTTAGACTGGCATAAAGGAATATCATCAGTGGAATTGATTCAGAAGACCAAAGACTGAGATGTGTGGAGATGCATGAATGCCTACGCCAGCTGGCAGTTCACTTAATGATGACGACTATTGTTTAAGTGGGTGTCTGAGGCTTAGGTATTGTGAACATGCTTTATAATTCTGAAATACCCAGTTTGGTTCAGGCTGCAGGCAATTTAGCAGCAGACCACCTTGTGTCGATTTCAACAACTAAATGTAATCTGTACTTTTGACAAGCAATGGCAAACTACTGTATGTAACATTGCCTAGTGAAATCACAAACAGCCAAAACAATGCTGGAGTTGGTTGTGCAAATGTCCTGTGAAAGGTATGCAGCTGACTGAAATGTTGTTGATGTGTGCTGGGAAGATGTTCTTAGACCAGTTGCCCCAACAATGACTTAGCTGGCTGTGTTTAGATCTGCCTTACAGGGAGCTAGTACCACATGTGAGGTGGACCCTTGTCCGTGTGGCCCAACATTTCTCTCAGTCAAGAGTCCAGGTTATAGTTCAGTTTGTGGACCTGGTTGTGCGGTTTGGTTTTAAACTGATTAGTTTAACCTCAGAAATATCATCCTGTATGAGATCATCACTGGAGAAATCTGGCATGATGTATTTCCTGTGTTCAGTTAGTGCATTTGACTCCGAAGTGCCCCAGTAATTGGATATGGCACTTGGAGAATTCCTGGTATAGTATGTTGACTTGTACTGTAAGCTGGAGTGTCCCAGTGGTTGGATATAGCACTTGAAGAATTCCTGGTATAGTATGTTGACTTGTACTGTAAGCTGGAGTGTCCCAGTGGTTGGATATGGCACTTGAAGAATTCCTGGTTTAGTATGTTGACTTGTGCTGTAAGCTGTTATGTCCCAGTGGTTGGATATAGCACTTGGGGAATTTCTGGTTTAGTATGTTGACTTGTACTGTAAGCTGGAATGTCCCAGTGGTTGGATATGGCACTTGGGGAATTTCTGGTTTAGTATGATCACTTGTACTGTAAGCTGGAATGTCCCAGTGGTTGGATAAAGCACTTGGAGAATTTCTGGTTTAGTATGTTGACTTGTACTGTAAGCTGGAATGTCCCAGTGGTTGGATATAGCACTTGGAGAATTTCTGGTTTAGTATGTTGACTTGTACTGTAAGCTGGAATGTCCCGGTGGTTGGATATGGCACTTGGAGAATTTCTGGTTTAGTTTGTTGACTTGTACTGTAAGCTGGAGTTGATGGCTGCTAAGCATTGCCTTGTCTTTCCTCATGTTATCTAGGGAGTACATCAAAGTCAAGGCAGAAAATGATTACCTGAAGCTGCTGTTGTCAAAGAAGGTCAGTGATACACCTGGAGACCAGTGATGAATGGACTGCTAGAGAGAGAGAGATAGAGAGAGAGAGAGAGAGAGAGAGAGAGAGAGAGAGAGAGAGAGAGAGAGAAAGGATTTTGTTAAACAACCTAACATTACATATGACTGCAGCTAGAGAGCCAGCAGCCTGTAAATGCAGCAGGAGAATGTATGTGATCACCTAACACTTGTCACCTGGTGTCTTGTTTGTCCTTGACTGGTTCCATTATCTGAAGACATAAAGCATGTCTGCATGTCTGCATGTGTGTGTGTTTGTCTGCGTGTATATGAGTAGCATGTAGACTTTCAGTACTTCATCTATTTAATTTAACTTTGTCGCCCTTAGAAAGCTGTTCTCCAACATGTACGGGTTTTTGTTATGAACTTATGTGGGCGGTGGTTAGTAAACCTGTTAGCTTGGGTACTGGTTGTAACTGCATAGTGTCTAGACATGGTGACTACGATCATATATACCATACTCCCCCTCCCCCATTATTCAGATATTGTTAGGGGAGCAATATTTGCATTTTTAAAATTATGACATCATCGTTAAGTCATAATAATCTCATACTGAGATCACTTTGCTTCTGAGGCTAAGTTAACTTCTCATTTGTTAGTGTTCACAGGCCATAAACTCTGGAAAAAAATTCTGGTTGTTCATCCGCTTCTGGACTTTGGTCCTATTGCAGAACTTGAGTCTTGCCTGCACATCCATCCAACAGTTTGGGCTTATTTGTCAACACATAGTTAGTTGCTTCCCTCTCAAGCAGAAGCACTGTGACTGTAAAGAAAACAGCCTTAATTAGTCCAGTTGTCAGACACGCTTGCTGGCAGAGAGTCTCTTTTTGTCTCCAGCCTTCCCCCACAGTTGTCAGACACGCTTGCTGGCAGAGAGTCTCTTTTTGTCTCCAGCCTTCCCCCACAGTTGTCAGACACGCTTGCTGGCAGAGAGTCTCTTTTTGTCTCCAGCCTTCCCCCACAGTTGTCAGACACGCTTGCTGGCAGAGAGTCTCTTTTTGTCTCCAGCCTTCCCCCACAGTTGTCAGACACGCTTGCTGGCAGAGAGTCTCTTTTTGTCTCCAGCCTTCCCCCACAGTTGTCAGACATGCTTGCTGGCAGAGAGTCTCTTTTTGTCTCCAGCCTTCCCCCACAGTTGTCAGACACGCTTGCTGGCAGAGAGTCTCTTTTTGTCTCCAGCCTTCCCCCACAGTTGTCAGAAACGCTTGCTGGCAGAGAGTCTCTTTTTGTCTCCAGCCTTCCCCCACAGTTGTCAGACACGCTTGCTGGCAGAGAGTCTCTTTTTGTCTCCAGCCTTCCCCCACAGTTGTCAGACACGCTTGCTGGCAGAGAGTCTCTTTTTGTCTCCAGCCTTCCCCCACAGTTGTCAGACACGCTTGCTGGCAGAGAGTCTCTTTTTGTCTCCAGCCTTCCCCCACAGTTGTCAGACACGCTTGCTGGCAGAGAGTCTCTTTTTGTCTCCAGCCTTCCCCCACAGTTGTCAGACACGCTTGCTGGCAGAGAGTCTCTTTTTGTCTCCAGCCTTCCCCCACAGTTGTCAGACACGCTTGCTGGCAGAGAGTCTCTTTTTGTCTCCAGCCTTGCCCCACAGTTGTCAGACACGCTTGCTGGCAGGCAGAGAGTCTCTTTTTGTCTCCAGCCTTCCCCCACAGTTGTCAGACACGCTTGCTGGCAGAGAGTCTCTTTTTGTCTCCAGCCTTCCCCCACAGTTGTCAGACACGCTTGCTGGCAGAGAGTCTCTTTTTGTCTCCAGCCTTCCCCCACAGTTGTCAGACACGCTTGCTGGCAGGCAGAGAGTCTCTTTTTGTCTCCAGCCTTCCCCCACAGTTGTCAGACACGCTTGCTGGCAGAGAGTCTCTTTTTGTCTCCAGCCTTCCCCCACAGTTGTCAGACACGCTTGCTGGCAGGCAGAGAGTCTCTTTTTGTCTCCAGCCTTCCCCCATCCCCCTAAAATGGGACCTTAAATTAACAAAACCATCCGTTTTGTTATCATAGGGAGAGAAAGCAGTTGATTCCGTGCTCAGCTTGTATTTCGTGATTATTTCCCTTAACACATGTTTTTTTTTTAAACACACGCACACATGCTCGCACACACACACACATGCACGCAAAATAAAAAAGACATTAAAAAAAAACCTTAATTTTAAAGATTCTTGTGGGGGGAAAAAGTTGATTAGCAAGATTCAGCATGTGATCAGTAAGGCTGAAGAGGCTGTAAGTGAAATTAGTGAGGGACTCTCTTACTGCCCTGAAGTATGTTGAATGTATGATGCTAGTCTGACTGCTACTTCAATATAAAGATGTGTGCAAGTAGGGCATAAAAGATACAGGTATTGTGGTGGACTCATTAGTAGAAATACCATGGACCGTGTGGTTTGAAGTAGACACACCAGGAAGGGAATGAGAATGAAGGAAGAAATGATTGCAGAAAGACTGAGTGCTGAGCATCTGAGAAGAAACACAGTAAACACAAATGTTGACAACTACGATCCTGAAATCACATGCTATCATTGTGAAAGACTTTTCTTAATGCAGGTCTTGCTAGTCACAGTCGCCCTCGCCAAGGGCTATGTCCCATGCCTCCCCATAGCCCAGTATAACACTATCATCTGGACAGAAGGAAAGGTGTCAATTCATCAGCCCTCAACATAGAGCTGCTGCCTTTACTTTCCTGGACATGTCCAGGTATCACTCAGTCGGTAGTTAAAGCAAATATGTTTAAAGAGAGAACTGTATCTGAAAAATGTCTACCTCTTCTACTGCACTCAGTGTTTTCTAAACACTAGATGTTGTTGATGAATTGATTGAACAAATATGATCAGAGAACCAACAAAACACAGAGCTCATGAACATGGCTAGCCACGACTAGCAGCTCTTCTTGACTGACCCTACATTGGGGCTCTCTGGTGTGCAAAAGTGCAGTTAGGGAAGAGAGAGAGAGAGAGAGAGAGAGAGAGAGAGAGAGAGAGAGAGAGAGAGAGAGAGAGAGAGAGAGAGCTAAGAAGTTGGCAGACAACCACTGTAACATGGGGTACATACAGTTATCCTGCAAACACTTGTACATCTGTTGAGAGGGAATCAGTTAACAGTGTCTCCCACTTGAGACACTGACATCCATTCTGCTGATCAAATACATATTTTATACCTTTGTTCTCTTTTCATAAAGCAAAGGACCCTTTTCCGCACCTTCGGTCATATTGGGCATATAGGGCTAGTTTGTATTTTAAAGAATCAATTGGCACTCGTTGGTTGATGTGGTCAACATAACCCTGGCCACCTTTACTTCCCAGGACTTTATTTTACCCATTTTAGGCTGGGTTGATCAGCAACCTAGCTGCTGTCATTTTTAAAAAAGTCAGGGCCTGAACCCCTGACCTTCTGATCCACAGGCAAGTGACTAGCAGCTACACCACAGTGCCTGCCTATTCTCTTCAAAACCTACACAATTTAAACAAGCGTTTGTTAACCTGGTTCCATTGACAATCACACTCAGTGACCTCATGTTGTTCTGCCTGTAAACATCCAAGTGAAATATGGGCAGCCACCAGAAAGAGGCTTCTTGTGTCATTGGTATATTTATCTGATGTAGTTTGAGTGTAACACTGTTTCATTTCACTGTTTGCTGTTGTTGGTAGTGACTTGATTGCCCTCATTGTCTGATTACAGGAGCTTGTTATTGTCTCTGCCATGTTGTTGGTAGTGATTTGATTGCCCTCATTGTCTGTTTACAGGTGTGTGTTATTGTCTCTGCCATGTTGTTGGTAGTGATTTGATTGCCCTCATTGTCTGATTACAGGAGCTTGTTATTGTCTCTGCCATGTTGTTGGTAGTGATTTGATTGCCCTCATTGTCTGTTTACAGGTGTGTGTTATTGTCTCTGCCATGTTGTTGGTAGTGACTTGATTGTTCTTATTGTCTGATTACAGGTGCGTGTTATTGTCTCTGCCATGTTGTTGGTAGTGATTTGATTGCTCTCATTGTCTGTTTACTGGTGCGAGTTATTGTCTCTGCCATGTTGTTGGTAGTAATTTGATTGTTCTCATTGTCTGTTTACTGGTGTGTGTTATTGTCTCTGCCATGTTGTTGGTAGTGATTTGATTGTTCTCATTGTCTGATTACAGGTGTGTGTTATTGTCTCTGCCATGTTGTTGATAGTGACTTGATTGTTCTCATTGTCTGTTTACTGGTGCGTGTTATTGTCTCTGCCATGTTGTTGGTAGTGACTTGATTGCCCTCATTGTCTGTTTACTGGTGCGTGTTATTGTCTCTGCCATGTTGTTGGTAGTGATTTGATTGTTCTCATTGTCTGTTTACTGGTGCGTGTTATTGTCTCTGCCATGTTGTTGATAGTGACTTGATTGTTCTCATTGTCTGTTTACTGGTGTGTGTTATTGTCTCTGCCATGTTGTTGGTAGTGACTTGATTGCCCTCATTGTCTGTTTACTGGTGCGTGTTATTGTCTCTGCCATGTTGTTGGTAGTGACTTGATTGCCCTCATTGTCTGATTACAGGTGTGTGTTATTGTCTCTGCCATGTTGTTGGTAGTGATTTGATTGTTCTCATTGTCTGTTTACTGGTGCGTGTTATTGTCTCTGCCATGTTGTTGGTAGTGACTTGATTGCCCTCATTGTCTGTTTACTGGTGCGTGTTATTGTCTCTGCCATGTTGTTGGTAGTGATTTGATTGTTCTCATTGTCTGATTACAGGTGTGTGTTATTGTCTCTGCAATGTTGTTGGTAGTGACTTGATTGCCCTCATTGTCTGATGGTGTGCGTACAGGTTGTGTAGTGATTTGATTGTCTCTGCCATGTGTGTGTGGTATGTGATTTTGATTGCCCTCATTGTCTGATTACAGGTGTGTGTTATTGTCTCTGCCATGTTTTTGGTAGTGATTTGATTGCCCTCATTGTCTGATTACAGGTGTGTGTTATTGTCTCTGCCATGTTGTTGTTTGTTTGCATTCACCGGCTGACAACCCTGGTGGAAAGATCTGGTTATTCATCCATTTCTGGACTTTGATTTTCTTCCAGGAATTGAGTTTTGTGTGTGCATCCATTTTACAGATCTTGCTTATTTCTATGCAGACTCTTGGTTTCTTGCCTCTCAGGCAGATGCAGTCAGGCTTTGAAGGAAGCCTCCAATAAGTCAACTCTTACAACAAGCTTGTTGAGGAGGCAGGGGGTTTGTTCTTGTTGTCCCCACAATGGGACCCCGGGACCCGGGAACCCACACAGGGAATCTCTGCCATGACTCTTGATGGGGACATGGGATGGGATTGTCCAGGGTGTTCTTGATGTTACATTTCTCTACTCCTTGTTTTGAATACATCCAACATGTCATGCAGTATCAGATCTGTGTCTTTGAATACATCCAACATGTCATGCAGTATCAGATCTGTGTCTTTGAATACATCCAACATGTCATGCAGTATCAGATCTGTGTCTTTGAATACATCCAACATGTCATGCAGTATCAGATCTGTGTCTTTGAATACATCCAACATGTCATGCAGTATCAAATCTGTGTCTTTGAATACATCCAACATGTCATGCAGTATCAGATCTGTGGTCATATTGTGTGCATTTTTTCTCACAGGATGTCCACGCCAGGTGAACATAGTTGTTCTGTAGGTTACTGTTGACTGCAGCTGTTTCTGTGTTTGTTTTCTCTGATCCTGGCAAGTGGTGTCTTCAAGGAGATGTCAGAATGACAGACAGAATTGTCAGATGTTATGTACACTTAGTTCTGTGTGGCGGATGAGCCTGGACAATAAGCAAGTGACTAAACAATCAAATGCAGTCTATGCAGAAGTGGAAATATGGACAAACAGGTGATTTCAGGAAATAAAAACAATCAAATACCAAGACTGGAGAGGAAAAAAAAGGTGCTGAAAGAAATTGAAAAGAAGGAAGTGAAAAATTCTGACCTCATGGAAAACTTATGAAAACATGCTGAATGAGATGTTAAAAGTGGCAGAGCAAAATGGTTAACAGTGATTCAAGTGGGAGGACAACATCAAGATACGGACAAACAGCAGTCTTAACTCTTTGAGTCCCAGGAAATTCATCATACGTTCATAGGTTCTTACCTAGAAGCCCAATGAACGCATGATGTGTCAATTTTAGTCTCTCTTTACTACCCATTGTGCCTGTGATGCTAAACCCCCTGGGACTCAAAGAGTTAAAGATTGTACAACCAAAACAAGAGACAGAGCATTTTGAAGACCCTTTGCAGCCAACCTTCATTGTGGAGACAGCACCTAATTGACTGATTTTGTGTTGGCAGTTATTTGATGCTGTTCCGCTGTTTTTATGTGATGTTTTTGTTTGATAGTTTCCTGTTGGAATTTGATTTTGAGTTTGTTGCTGCTGCTGCTGCAGAATCTGTAGTTGAAACCTGCATGTTTGTTAGTGTTTTATTATCTGTGCATGTGTGCCTGTACACACACACACACACACACACATATATATATATATATATATATATATATATATATATATATATATATATATATATATATATATATATATGTATATATATATATATATATATATATGTGTGTGTGTGTGTGTGTATGTGTGTGTGAGTGAGTGTGTGTGTTTGAGAAAGAAAGGGAGAGAGGAGGGGTATCTGTTCATGACCACATGTGGGGGTGTATGTACAAGTTGTAGGCATGCTTGCGTCCCACGTGTGGGAGTGTATGTACATGTTGCAGACATGCTTGTGTCCCACATGTGGGGGTGTATGTACATGTTGTAGGCATGCTTGTGTCCCACATGTAGGGGTGTATGTACATGTTGTAGGCATGCTTGTGTGCCACATGTGGTAGTGTATGTACATGTTGTAGGCATGCTTGTGTCCCACATGTAGGGGTGTATGTACATGTTGTAGGCATGCTTGTGTCCCACATGTGGTAGTGTATGTACATGTTGTAGACATGCTTGTGTCCCACATGTGGGGGTGTATGTACATGTTGTAGGCATGCTTGTGTGCCACATGTGGGGGTGTATGTACATGTTGTAGACATGCTTGTGTGCCACATGTGGGGGTGTATGTACATGCTGTAGACATGCTTGTGTCCCACATGTGGTAGTGTATGTGCATGTTGTAGGCATGCTTTCCACATGTGGGGAGTGTATGTACATGTTGTAGGCATGCTTGCGTCCCACATGTGGGGGTGTATGTACATGTTGTAGACATGCTTGTGTCCCACATGTGGTAGTGTATGTACATGTTGTAGGCATGCTTTCCACATGTGGGGAGTGTATGTACAAGTTGTAGGCATGCTTGCGTCCCACATGTGGGGTGTGTGTACATGTTGTAGACATGCTTGTGTCCCACATGTGGTAGTGTATGTACATGTTGTAGGCATGCTTTCCACATGTGGGGAGTGTATGTACATGTTGTAGGCATGTTTGTGTCCCACATGTGGGGGGTGTATGTACATGTTGTAGGCATGCTTGTGTCCCACATGTGGGGAGTGTATGTGCATGTTGTAGACATGCTTGTGTCCCACATGTGGGGGGTGTATGTACATGTTGTAGACATGCTTGTGTCTCACATGTAGGGGTGTATGTACATGTTGTAGGCATGCTTGTGTCTCACATGTGGGAGTGTATGTGCATGTTGTAGACATGCTTGTGTCCCACATGTGGGGGGTGTATGTACATGTTGTAGGCATGCTTGTGTCTCACATGTGGTAGTGTATGTACATGTTGTAGACATGCTTGTGTCCCACATGTGGTAGTGTATGTACATGTTGTAGACATGCTTGTGTCCCACATGTGGGGGTGTATGTACATGTTGTAGGCATGCTTGTGTGCCACATGTGGGGGTGTATGTACATGTTGTAGGCATGCTTGTGTATGTACATGTTGTAGACATGCTTGTGTCCCACATGTGGTAGTGTATGTACATGTTGTAGGCATGCTTGTGTCTCACATGTGGGAGTGTATGTACATGTTGTAGGCATGCTTGTGTCTCACATGTGGTAGTGTATGTACATGTTGTAGGCATGCTTGTGTCCCACATGTGGGGGTGTATGTACATGTTGTAGGCATGCTTGTGTCCCACATGTGGGGGTGTATGTACATGTTGTAGGCATGTTTGTGTCCCACATGTGGTAGTGTATGTACATGTTGTAGGCATGCTTGTGTCCCACATGTGGGAGTGTATGTACATGTTGTAGGCATGCTTGTGTCCCACATGTGGTAGTGTATGTACATGTTGTAGGCATGTTTGTGTCTCACATGTGGTAGTGTATGTACATGTTGTAGGCATGCTTGTGTCCCACATGTGGTAGTGTATGTACATGTTGTAGGCATGCTTGTGTCTCACATGTGGTAGTGTATGTACATGTTGTAGGCATGCTTGTGTCTCACATGTGGTAGTGTATGTACATGTTGTAGGCATGCTTGTGTCCCACATGTGGGGGTGTATGTACATGTTGCAGGCATGCTTGTGTCCCACATGTGGTAGTGTATGTACATGTTGCAGGCATGTTTGTGTCTCACATGTGGTAGTGTATGTACATGTTGCAGGCATGTTTGTGTCCCACATGTGGTAGTGTATGTACATGTTGTAGGCATGCTTTCCACATGTGGGGAGTGTATGTACATGTTGTAGGCATGTTTGTGTCCCACATGTGGGGGGTGTATGTACATGTTGTAGGCATGCTTGTGTCCCACATGTGGGGAGTGTATGTGCATGTTGTAGACATGCTTGTGTCCCACATGTGGGGGGTGTATGTACATGTTGTAGACATGCTTGTGTCTCACATGTAGGGGTGTATGTACATGTTGTAGGCATGCTTGTGTCTCACATGTGGGAGTGTATGTGCATGTTGTAGACATGCTTGTGTCCCACATGTGGGGGGTGTATGTACATGTTGTAGGCATGCTTGTGTCTCACATGTGGTAGTGTATGTACATGTTGTAGACATGCTTGTGTCCCACATGTCGTAGTGTATGTACATGTTGTAGACATGCTTGTGTCCCACATGTGGGGGTGTATGTACATGTTGTAGGCATGCTTGTGTGCCACATGTGGGGGTGTATGTACATGTTGTAGGCATGCTTGTGTATGTACATGTTGTAGGCATGCTTGTGTCCCACATGTGGGGGTGTATGTACATGTTGTAGACATGCTTGTGTCCCACATGTGGTAGTGTATGTACATGTTGTAGGCATGCTTGTGTCCCACATGTGGTAGTGTATGTACATGTTGTAGGCATGCTTGTGTCCCACATGTGGGGTGTAGGCATGTTGCTTGCTTGTGTCCACATGTGGGGGTGTATGTACATGTTGTAGGCATGTTTGTGTCCCACATGTGGTAGTGTATGTACATGTTGTAGACATGCTTGTGTCCCACATGTGGTAGTGTATGTACATGTTGTAGGCATGTTTGTGTCCCACATGTGGTAGTGTATGTACATGTTGTAGGCATGCTTGTGTCCCACATGTGGTAGTGTATGTACATGTTGTAGGCATGCTTGTGTCCCACATGTGGTAGTGTATGTACATGTTGTAGGCATGCTTGTGTCTCACATGTGGTAGTGTATGTACATGTTGTAGGCATGCTTGTGTCTCACATGTTGTAGGCATGCTAGTGTATGTACATGTTGTAGGCATGCTTGTGTCCCACATGTGGTAGTGTATGTGTTGCACATGTTGTGTCTTCACATGGCATGCTGTTGTGTCCCACATGTGGTAGTGTATGTACATGTTGTAGGCATGCTTGTGTCTCACATGTGGTAGTGTATGTACATGTTGTAGGCATGTACACATGTGGTAGTGTATGTACATGTTGTAGGCATGCTTGTGTCCCACATGTGGTAGTGTATGTACATGTTGTAGGCATGCTTGTGTCCCACACATGTGGTAGTGTATGTACATGTTGTAGGCATGCTTGTGTCCCACATGTGGTAGTGTATGTACATGTGTAGGCATGCTTGTGTCCCACATGTGGTAGTGTATGTACATGTTGTAGGCATGCTTGTGTCCCACATGTGGTAGTGTATGTACATGTTGTAGGCATGCTTGTGTCCCACATGTGGTAGTGTATGTACATGTTGTAGGCATGCTTGTGTCTCCACATGTGGGGGTGTATGTACATGTTGTAGGCATGCTTGTGTCTTGTGGGAGTGTATGTACATGTTGTAGGCATGCTTGTGTCCACATGTGGTAGTGTATGTACATGTTGTAGGCATGTTTGTGTCTGTGGTGTCTCACATGTGGTAGTGTACATGTTGTAGTGTATGTGTCCCACATGTTGTAGTGTATGTACTTTGTAGGCATGCTTGTCCCACATGTGGTAGTGTATGTACATGTTGTAGGCATGCTTGTGTCCCACATGTGGTAGTGTATGTACATGTTGTAGGCATGTTTGTGTCTCACATGTGGTAGTGTATGTACATGTTGTAGGCATGCTTGTGTCTCACATGTGGTAGTGTATGTACATGTTGTAGGCATGCTTGTGTCCCACATGTGGTAGTGTATGTACATGTTGTAGGCATGCTTGTGTCTCACATGTGGTAGTGTATGTACATGTTGTAGGCATGTTTGTGTCTCACATGTGGTAGTGTATGTACATGTTGTAGGCATGCTTGTGTCCCACATGTGGTAGTGTATGTACATGTTGTAGGCATGCTTGTGTCCCACATGTGGTAGTGTATGTACATGTTGTAGGCATGCTTGTGTCCCACATGTGGTAGTGTATGTACATGTTGTAGGCATGCTTGTGTCCCACATGTGGTAGTGTATGTACATGTTGTAGGCATGCTTGTGTCCCACATGTGGGGGTGTATGTACATGTGTTGTAGGCATGCTGCTTGTGTCCCACATGTGGGGGTGTATGTACATGTTGTAGGCATGCTTGTGTCCCACATGTGGTAGTGTATGTACATGTTGTAGGCATGCTTGTGTCCCACATGTGGTAGTGTATGTACATGTTGTAGGCATGCTTGCGTCCTACATGTGGGAGTGTATGTACATGTTGTAGGCATGCTTGTGTCCCACATGTGGTAGTGTATGTACATGTTGTAGACATGCTTGTGTCTCACACATGTGTGGTTGTGTCTCACATGTGGTGTATGTACATGTTGTAGGCATGCTTGTGTCTCACATGTGGTAGTGTATGTACATGTTGTAGGCATGCTTGTGTCCCACATGTGGTAGTGTATGTACATGTTGTAGGCATGCTTGTGTCTCACATGTGGTAGTGTATGTACATGTTGTAGGCATGCTTGTGTCTCACATGTGGTAGTGTATGTACATGTTGTAGGCATGCTTGTGTCCCACATGTGGGAGTGTATGTACATGTTGTAGGCATGCTTGTGTCTCACATGTGGTAGTGTATGTACATGTTGTAGACATGCTTGTGTCCCACATGTGGTAGTGTATGTACATGTTGTAGGCATGCTTGTGTCCCACATGTGGTAGTGTATGTACATGTTGTAGGCATGCTTGTGTCCCACATGTAGTAGTGTATGTACATGTTGTAGGCATGCTTGTGTCCCACATGTGGTAGTGTATGTACATGTTGTAGGCATGCTTGTGTCCCACATGTGGTAGTGTATGTACATGTTGTAGGCATGCTTGTGTCCCACATGTGGTAGTGTATGTACATGTTGTAGGCATGCTTGTGTCCCACATGTGGTAGTGTATGTACATGTTGTAGGCATGCTTGTGTCCCACATGTGGTAGTGTATGTACATGTTGTAGGCATGCTTGTGTCCCACATGTGGTAGTGTATGTACATGTTGTAGGCATGCTTGTGTCCCACATGTGGTAGTGTATGTACATGTTGTAGGCATGCTTGTGTCCCACATGTGGGGGTGTATGTACATGTTGTAGGCATGCTTGTGTCCCACATGTGGGAGTGTATGTACATGTTGTAGGCATGCTTGTGTCCACTTTTGGGGGTGTATGTACATGTTGTAGGCATGCTTGTGTCCCACATGTGGGAGTGTATGTACATGTTGTAGGCATGCTTTCCACATGTGGTAGTGTATGTACATGTTGTAGACATGCTTGTGTCCCACATGTGGGGAGTGTATGTACATGTTGTAGGCATGCTTTCCACATGTGGTAGTGTATGTGCATGTTGTAGACATGCTTGTGTCCCACATGTGGGGGGTGTATGTACATGTTGTAGACATGCTTGTGTCCCACATGTGGTAGTGTATGTACATGTTGTAGGCATGCTTGTGTCTCACATGTGGGGGGTGTATGTACATGTTGTAGGCATGCTTGTGTCCCACATGTGGTAGTGTATGTACATGTTGTAGGCATGCTTGTGTCCCACATGTGGTAGTGTATGTACATGTTGTAGGCATGCTTGTGTCCCACATGTAGGGGTGTATGTACATGTTGTAGGCATGCTTGTGTCTCACATGTGGTAGTGTATGTACATGTTGTAGACATGCTTGTGTCCCACATGTGGTAGTGTATGTACATGTTGTAGGCATGCTTGTGTCCCACATGTGGTAGTGTATGTACATGTTGTAGGCATGCTTGTGTCCCACATGTGGTAGTGTATTGTAGGCATGCTTGTGTCCACATGTGGTAGTGTATGTACATGTTGTAGGCATGCTTGTGTCCCACATGTGGTAGTGTGTATGTACATGTACATGTTCCCACATGTGGTAGTGTATGTACTTTGTGTCCCACATGTGGTAGTGTATGTACATGTTGTAGGCATGCTTGTGTCCCACATGTGGTAGTGTATGTACATGTTGTAGGCATGCTTGTGTCCCACATGTGGTAGTGTATGTACATGTTGTAGGCATGCTTGTGTCTCACATGTGGTAGTGTATGTACATGTTGTAGGCATGCTTGTGTCTCACATGTGGTAGTGTATGTACATGTTGTAGACATGCACATGTGGTAGTGTATGTACATGTTGTAGGCATGCTTGTGTCCCACATGTGGGGGGTGTATGTACATGTTGTAGGCATGCTTGTGTCCCACATGTGGTAGTGTATGTACATGTTGTAGGCATGCTTGTGTCTCACATGTGGTAGTGTATGTACATGTTGTAGGCATGCTTGTGTCTCACATGTGGTAGTGTATGTACATGTAGAGCATGTAGGCTTGTGTCTCACATGTGGTAGTGTATGTACATGTTGTAGGCATGCTTGTGTCTCACATGTGGTAGTGTATGTACATGTTGTAGGCATGTTTGTGTCCCACATGTAGGGGTGTATGTACATGTTGTAGACATGCTTGTGTCCCACATGTGGTAGTGTATGTACATGTTGTAGGCATGCTTGTGTCTCACATGTGGTAGTGTATGTACATGTTGTAGGCATGCTTGTGTCCCACATGTGGTAGTGTATGTACATGTTGTAGGCATGTTGTGTCCCACATGTGGTAGTGTATGTACATGTTGTAGGCATGCTTGTGTCCCACATGTGGTAGTGTATGTACATGTTGTAGGCATGCTTGTGTCCTCACATGTGGTAGTGTATGTACATGTTGTAGGCATGCTTGTGTCCCACATGTGGTAGTGTATGTACATGTTGTAGGCATGCTTGTGTCCCACATGTGGTAGTGTATGTACATGTTGTAGGCATGCTTGTGTCCCACATGTGGTAGTGTATGTACATGTTGTAGGCATGCTTGCGTCCTACATGTGGGAGTGTATGTACATGTTGTAGGCATGCTTGCGTCCCACATGTGGGGGGTGTATGTACATGTTGTAGGCATGCTTGTGTCCCACATGTGGGGGTGTATGTACATGTTGTAGGCATGCTTGTGTCCCACATGTGGTAGTTGTGTATGTATGCATGTTGTAGACATGCTTGTGTCCCCACATGTTGTAGGGTGTCCCACATGTGGGGGTGTATGTACATGTTGTAGACATGCTTGCGGTCCCACAGTGGGAGTGTATGTACATGTTGTAGTGCCCACATGTGGGGGGTGTATGTACATGTTGTAGGCATGCTTGTGTCCCACATGTGGTAGTGTATGTACACATGTTGTAGATGCTTGTGTCCCACATGTGGGGGGTGTATGTACATGTTGTAGGCATGCTTGTGTCCCACATGTGGTAGTGTATGTACATGTTGTAGGCATGCTTGTGTCCCACATGTGGGGGTGTATGTACATGTTGCAGGCATGCTTGTGTCCCACATGTTCCACATAGTGTATGTACATGTTGTAGGCATGCTTGTGCCCCACATTCTGAAGGTGTGTATGTACATTGTTGCAGATGCTTGTGTTCCCACATGTGAAAGTGTATGACTGTGTACTTCCACAAAGTGGTAGTATTACATGTTGAAACAGGCAGCAGTGTCCAATGTGCTGTAAGGTAAAGGACATGCTTATGTCCCACATGTGGGGGTGTATGTATCAATTGTTGGTTGGTCTCTGCAGCCCCATACACCTTACGCAGCAGTGGTATTCAGTGGGTGCTGGAATTATTTGAGTTTAAAGGTGCCAGTCTGCTGGCCTGCATTGCTTGGTTCGTGAGTGCTGCATGGTAGTCGACCCACTCATATCCAACCACCTCCAGACAGGTGGTTATTTCCAGTCCTAAATTCTGATCTTCCCATGGTAGTCGACCCACTCATATCCAACCACCTCCAGACAGGTGGTTATTTCCAGTCCTAAATTCTGATCTTCCCATGGTAGTCGACCCACTCATATCCAACCACCTCCAGACAGGTGGTTATTTCCAGTCCTAAATTCTGATCTTCCCATGGTAGTTGACCCACTCATATCCAACCACCTCCAGACAGGTAGTTATTTCCAGTCCTAGATTCTGATCTTCCCCATGGTAGTCGACCCACTCATATCCAACCACCTCCAGACAGGTAGTTATCTCCAGTCCTAGATTCTGATCTTCCCGTGGTAGTTGACCCACTCATATCCAACCACCTCCAGACAGGTAGTGATCTCCCCGTGGTAGTCGACCCACTCATATCCAACCACCTCCAGACAGGTAGTTATCTCCAGTCCTAGATTCTGATCTTCCCGTGGTAGTCGACCCACTCATATCCAACCACCTCCAGACAGGTAGTTATCTCCAGTCCTAGATTCTGATCTTCCCGTGGGGGTTCTGGGGCTTTAGTCAGCTGAAAACAAAGATAGACCACTTCCTTCCCAAGAAGCATTTCTTAAGAGACAACTAGTTAGGAGTTTCCTTTAAAGTCTGAGTGCATCTGCCTGAGAGGCAAGGAACCAACAGTCTGCATACTAATAAGCCAGATTTGTAAAACAAATGTGCATACAACACTCAAGTTTTGGGAAAAGACTGAAGTCAAGAAGTGGATGAACCGGCACAACTTTCTGCCAGAGTTAAAAGCCCCTGAACAAGAAGTAGAATCTGATCCCTCAGACTGTATACTAGAGCTGGCCTTGACCTGTGTACTGACCTTGACCTGTGTACTGACCTTGACCTGTGCTTGAAATGGTTTCAGGTCCACTTCTAGAGCCGGGGTCTCACCCAGTTCATTCACTTGTAAGTAAGCTTTGTTAACTGTGTTATCTGTGTGTTTCTCTGCCTCTGTCCATTCTCCTGTAAGTAAGCTTTGTTATCTGTGTTATCTGTTTGTGTCTCTGTCTATTGTCCTGTAAGTAAGCTTTGTTATCTGTGTGTTTCTCTGTCTCTGTCCATTCTCCTGTAAGTAAGCTTTGTTAACTGTGTTATCTGTTTGTTTCTCTGCCTCTGTCCATTCTCCTGCAAGTAAGCTTTGTTATCTGTGTGTTTCTATGTCTCTGTCCATTCTCCTGTAAGTAAGCTTTGTTAACTGTGTTATCTGTGTGTTTCTCTGTCTCTGTCAGTTTTCCTGTCAGTAAGCTTTGTTATCTGTGTTATCTGTTTGTGCAGCTTTTACTGTGTGTCTCTGTCTCTGTGAGTTTTCCTGTAAGTAAACATTGTTGATATGTCAGATATTTGTGCAGCTTTGATAGTGTGTGTCTATCGCTGTCCATTGTCCTATTCTTTCTATGTCTATCACAACTGGGCTAATTTATGTCTGTTTGTTTTCTCAATGCCTCAGCAAAATCTTATTGCCTGTTGTCAACTGTCTCTTTACTTTTCAAGTTAATGACAGTAAGTGACAGACTTGGATTAAATGTATGTACATTTGATCATTCAGTGTAGCTATTGTCATTTGTTTGATGAAAGTCTCATTTGATTGTTAAAACAAAGATCAGAATGTAAAAGGTGGTTTCCTTAGTTCTTATTGTGGTAAGGTGGGTCTCCAGTGAGGTGACTCAGGTGTGTCTGCAGTGAGGTTACTGAGGTGGGTCTCTAGTAAAGTGACTGAGGTGGGTCTCCAGTGAGGTGACTGAGGTTGGTCTCCAGTGAGGTGACTGAAGTGGGTCTCCAGTGAGGTGACTGAGGTGTGTCTCCAGTGAGGTGACTGAGGCTGGTCTCCAGTGAGGTGACTGAGGTGGGTCTCCAGTGAGGTGACTGAGGTGTGTCTCCAGTGAGGTGACTGAGGTTGGTCTCCAGTGAGGTGACTGTGGTGGGTCTCCAGTGAGGTGACTGAGGTGTGTCTCCAGTGAGGTGGCTGAGATGGGTCTCCAGTGAGGTGACTGAGGTGGGTCTCCAGTGAGGTGACTGAGGTGGATCTCCAATGAGGTGACTGAGGTGGGTCTCCAGTGAGGTGACTGAGGTGGGTCTCCAGTGAGGTGACTGAGGTGGGTCTCTAGTAAAGTAACTGAGGTGGGTCTCCAGTAAAGCGACCGAGGTGGGTCTCCATTAAAGTGACTGAGGTGGGTCTCCAGTAAAGTGACTGAAATGGGTCTCTAGTAAAGTGACTGAGGAGGGGGGGGGTCTCCAGTAAAGTGACTGAGGTGGGTCTCCAGTAAAGTGACTGAGGTGGGTCTCCAGTAAAGTGACTGAGGTGGGTCTCCAGTGATGTGACTGAGGTGCATCTCCAGTGAGGTGATCTGAGGTGGGTCTCCAGTAAAGTGACTGAGGTGGGTCTCCAGTGAGGTGACTAAGGTAACTGTGATAACATGTTTCTTCTAGAGAGAAGCCAAGCAACAACTAGTGAAAGCAGGTGCTGGCAGAGTCTGTGTGGTGGTCAAATCTAGCCCCAAAACACTGTTAGTATTGAACTGGAACCTGAGTAGGAAGGCAAGAGCAGGGAGACCAGATAATCACAGAGACACACCATAGAATAAGCTATAGACATTGGAGTAGTACAGTTCAGTTGTGGCCAGAAGTCAGAGGAGAGTCATGACAGCCAGTCTGTGTTCCATGTAGACAGTCAAGACATGTGATGATGGACAACGCTGTCATGACTGCCAGTCTGCGTTCCGTGTAGACAGTCAAGACATGTGATGATGAACTACGGACAACGCTGTCATGACTGCCAGTCTGTGTTCCATGTAGACAGACAAGACAATGACATGTGATGCCATGGACAGACGCTGTGATGATGGACAGCTGTCAGTCTGTGTTCCATGTAGACAGTCAAGACATGTGATGATGGACAACGCTGTCATGACTGCCAGTCTGTGTTCCGTGTAGACAGTCAAGACATGTGATGATGAACTAACGCTGTCATGACTGCCAGTCTCGTTCCGTGTCCATGTAAGACATGTCAATGACATGACTGTCATCTCTGATGTAGGACAATGATGGACAACGCTGTCATGACTGTCAGTCTGTGTTCCATGGAGACAGTCAAGACATGTGATGATGGACAACGCTGTCATGACTGTCAGTCTCTGTTCCATGTAGACAGACAAGACATGTGATGATGAACTACGCTGTCATGACTGCCAGTCTGTGTTCCATGTAGACAGACAAGACATGTGATGATGGGCGGCGCTGTCATGACTGCCAGTCTGTATTCCATGTAGACAGACAAGACATGTGATGATGGGCGGCGCTGTCATGACTGTCAGTCTGTGTTCCATGGAGACAGTCAAGACATGTGATGATGGACAACGCTGTCATGACTGTCAGTCTGTGTTCCATGTAGACAGTCAAGACATGTGACGATGGACAATGCTGTCATGACTGCCAGTCTGTGTTCCATGTAGACAGACAAGACATGTGATGATGGACAACGCTGTCATGACTGTCAGTCTGTGTTCCATATAGACAGACAAGACATGTGATGATGGACAACGCTGTCATGACTGTCAGTCTCTGTTCCATGGAGACAGACAAGACATGTGATGATGGACAACGCTGTCATGACTGCCAGTCTCTGTTCCATGTAGACAGACAAGACATGTGATGATGGACTACGCTGTCATGACTGTCAGTCTCTGTTCCATGTAGACAGACAAGACATGTGATGATGGACAACGCTGTCATGACTGCCAGTCTGTGTTCCATGTAGACAGACAAGACATGTGATGATGGGCGGCGCTGTCATGACTGCCAGTCTCTGTTCCATGTAGACAGACAAGACATGTGATGATGGACAACGCTGTCATGACTGCCAGTCTGTGTTCCATGTAGACAGACAAGACATGTGATGATGGACAACGCTGTCATAACTGCCAGTCTCTGTTCCATGTAGACAGACAAGACATGTGATGATGGACAACGCTGTCATGACTGTCAGTCTCTGTTCCATGTAGACAGACAAGACATGTGATGATGAACTACGCTGTCATGACTGCCAGTCTGTGTTCCATGTAGACAGTCAAGACATGTGATGATGGACAACACTGTCATGACTGTCAGTCTCTGTTCCATGGAGACAGTCAAGACATGTGATGATGGACAACGCTGTCATGACTGCCAGTCTGTGTTCCATGTAGACAGACAAGACATGTGATGATGGGCGGCGCTGTCATGACTGCCAGTCTCTGTTCCATGTAGACAGACAAGACATGTGATGATGGACAACGCTGTCATGACTGCCAGTCTGTGTTCCATGGAGACAGTCAAGACATGTGATGATGGACAATGCTGTCATGACTGCCAGTCTGTGTTCCATGTAGACAGTCAAGACATGTGATGATGGACAACGCTGTCATGACTGCCAGTCTGCGTTCCGTGTAGACAGTCAAGACATGTGATGATGAACTACGCTGTCATGACTGTCAGTCTCTGTTCCATGTAGACAGTCAAGACATGTGATGATGGACAACGCTGTCATGACTGTCAGTCTGTGTTCCATGGAGACAGTCAAGACATGTGATGATGGACAACGCTGTCATGGCCGCTAAGTGTTTCAATCCAGGTTTGTCTGTGATTTCTTTCAGGTCCCCCAGGCCAGGGCCTACAGTTTGGCAGGAGTCAGTAAGTAAACACAGACAGTGCTAGTGGTCATGTGTGGCAGGAGTCAGTAAGTAAACACAGACAGTGCTAGTGGTCATGTGTGGCAGGAGTCAGTAAGTAAACACAGACAGTGCTAGTGGTCATGTGTGGCAGGAGTCAGTAAGTAAACACAGACAGTGCTAGTGGTCATGTGTGGCAGGAGTCAGTAAGTAAACACAGACAGTGCTAGTGGTCATGTGTGGCAGGAGTCAGTAAGTAAACACAGACAGTGCTAGTTGTCATGTGTGGCAGCAGTCAGGAAGTAAACACAGACAGTGCTAGTGGTCATGTGTGACAGTAGTCAATATGTAAACTCAGACATTGCAATTGTATTTAGTGATGTGATCTATGTACATGTGCAGTGTTGTGTGACCTGTGTACTTATGCAGTGTTGTGTGACCTGTGTACTTATGCAGTGTTGTGTGACCTGTGTACTTATGCAGTGTTGTGTGACCTGTGTACTTATGCAGTGTTGTGTGACCTGTGCACATATGCAGGGATTTGTAACCTGTGTCAAAGTAAAGTGATATTTCATTGTTTGTTGTTGGTCACACAGGAACTGTGGTTCAGCACAACACAGAAATGTAAGTAATGAATGTACTGTATAATGTACTCTCTGTCCGTCTACTGTACTTTGTAATTTTCTACTTATGTTCTGTCTGTCTTCTGTCTTTCTGTCTGTCTACTGTACCCTAAGTCTAATGTACTGTCTGTTTGTCTACTGTACTTTAAATTTGTCGACTATATGATCTATCTACTGTAGTCTCTGTCTGTCTAATATAATATGTGTCTACTGTGCTGTATATCTGTCTGTCTACTGTACTCTGTACCTGTCCACTCTACTCTGTGTCTGTCTGTCTAGTGTACTGTGTGTCTGTCTGTCTACTGTATTCTGCGTCTGTTTACTGTACTCTTTGTCTGTCTGTCTGCTGTACTCTCTGTCTGTCTAATATAATGTGTGTCTACTGTGCTGTATATCTGTCTGTCTACTGTACTCTGTGCCTGTCCACTCTACTCTGTGTCTGTCTACTGTACTCTGTGTCTGTTTACTGTACTCTTTGTCTGTCTGTCTGCTGTACTCTCTGTCTGTTTGTCTGCTGTGCTGTGTTTGTCTATCTGCTCCACTCTGTGTCTGCTGCACTCTGTGCCTGTCTGCTGTACTCTGTGTCTGTCTAACTGTACTCTGTGTCTGTCTGCTGTACTCTGTGTCTGTCTGCTGCACTCTGTGTCTGTCTGCTGTACTTTGTGTCTGTCTAACTGTACTCATTGTCTACTGAACTCTGTGTCTACTGAACTCTGTGTCTACTGAACTCTGTGTCTCCTGAACTCTGTGTCTACTGAATTCTGTGTCTACTGAACTCTGTGTCTACTGAACTTTGTGTCTACTGAACCCTGTGTCTACTGAACTCTGTGTCTACTGCACTATGTGCTTTTTTACTGAACCTTGTGTTTCTATATTGTCATCTCTGTTGAATACATATTTGTGATCCTGTCTGTTTATGAGTCTGTTTGCTGACTATAATGTATATAACATTGATTCTGTTAGAAAATATATGCATGTCAGACATGTGTATGTGTGGGTGTGTATGTGTGGGTGTGTATGTGTGGGTGTTTATGTGTGGGTGTGTATGTGTGGGTGTGTATGTGTGGGTGTTTATGTGTGGGTGTGTATGTGTGGGTGTTTATGTGTGGGTGTGTATGTGTGTGTTTGTCATTTTGTAACATGAAACAGAGTGTGGCTGCTATTGAGTGAGTTTGTATCTCATGTCTGTTGTAGAGGTCATCTTGTAAAGCTTATCTGCCATGAGATCACCTGAATGTTCTGTCCACCACTGGGTGACCGGTGACTTGTGATACCCTCTCTGTCCACCACTGGGTGACCGGTGACTTGTGATACCCTCTCTGTCCACCATTGGGTGACTGATGTCTTGTGATACCCTCTCTGTCCACCATTTGGTGACCGGTGACTTGTGATACCTTCTCTGTCCACCATTTGGTGACCGGTGACTTGTGATACCCTCTCTGTCCACCATTTGGTGACTGATGTCTTGTGATACCCTCTCTGTCCACCATTTGGTGACCGGTGACTTGTGATACCCTCTCTGTCCACCACTGGGTGACTGATGTCTTGTGATACCCTCTCTGTCCACCATTTGGTGACTGGTGACTTGTGATACCCTCTCTGTCCACCATTTGGTGACTGATGTCTTGTGATACCCTCTCTGTCCACCATTTGGTGACCGGTGACTTGTGATACCCTCTCTGTCCACCACTGGGTGACTGATGTCTTGTGATACCCTCTCTGTCCACCATTTGGTGACTGATGTCTTGTGATACCCTCTCTGTCCACCATTTGGTGACCGGTGACTTGTGATACCCTCTCTGTCCACCATTTGGTGACTGATGTCTTGTGATACCCTCTCTGTCCACCACTGGGTGACTGATGTCTTGTGATACCCTCTCTGTCCACCATTTGGTGACCGGTGACTTGTGATACCCTCTCTGTTTACCCCTGGGTGACCGGTGACTTGTGATACCCTCTCTGTTTACCACTGGGTGACCGGTGACTTGTGATACCCTCTCTGTCCACCACTGGGTGACCAGTGACTTGTGATACCCTCTCTGTCCACCATTTGGTGACTGATGTCTTGTGATACCCTCTCTGTCCACCATTTGGTGACTGATGTCTTGTGATACCCTCTCTGTCCACCATTTGGTGACTGGTGACTTTTGATACCCTCTCTGTCCACCACTGGGTGACTGATGTCTTGTGATACCCTCTCTGTCCACCACTGGGTGACCGGTGACTTGTGATACCCTCTCTGTCCACCACTGGGTGACTGGTGACTTCATCTCTGTCCACCATTGGATGACCAGTGACTTGTTATACTCTCTCTGTTTACCATTGGATGACCAGTGATTTGTGATACCCTCTCTGTTTACCATTGGATTACCAGGGACTTGTGATACCCTCTCTGTTTACCATTAGGTGACTAATGACTTGTGATAACATCTCTGTTTACCATTGGGTGACCAGTGACTTGTGGTACCCTCTCTGTTTACCATTGGGTGACCAGTGACTTGTGGTACCCTCTCTGTCCACCATTGGGTTACCAGTGACTTGTGATACCCTCTCTGTTTACCATTAGGTGACTAATGACTTGTGATACCCTCTCTGTTTACCATTGGGTGACCAGTGACTTGTGATACCCTCTCTGTTTACCATTGGGTGACCAGTGACTTGTGATACTCTTTCTGTCCACCATTGGGTGACCAGTGACTTGTGATATCCTTTCTGTCCACCACTGGGTGACCAGTGACTTGTGATACCCTCTCTGTCCACCATTGGATGACCAGTGACATGTGATACCCTGTATGTCCGCCATTGGAGAAACTGATGACTTTAGATACCCTGTGTGTCCACCATTGGAGGAACTGATAACTTGTGATACCCTCTCTGTCCACCATTGGGTGACTGATGACTTGTGATACCCTTTCTGTCCACCATTGGATGACCAGTGACTTATGATGCTCTCTCTGATTACTATTGGGTGACTAATGACTTGTTATACCCTCTCTGTTTACCATCGGGTGACCAGTGACTTGTGGTACCCTCTCTGTCCACTATTGGATGAACAGTGACGTGTGATACCCTTTCTGTTTACTATTGGATGACCAGTGACTTGTGATATCATCTCTGTTCATCATTTGATGACCAGTGACTTGTGATACCCTCTCTGTTCACTATTGGATGACCAATTACTTGTGATACCCTGTATGTTTACGATTGAGTTACCAGTGACTTATGATACCCTGTCTGTTTACTATTGGATGACCAGTGACTTGTGATACCCTCTCTGTTTACTATTGGATGACCAGTGACTTGTGATACGCTCTCTGTTTACTATTGGATGACCAGTGACTTGTGATACCCTGTATGTTTACTATTGGATGACCAGTGACTTGTGATACCCTGTATGTTTACTATTGAGTGACCAGTGACTTGTGATACCCTCTCTGTTTACTATTGGATGACCAGTGACTTGTGATACCCCTCTGTTTACTATTGGATCACCAGTGACTTGTGAGACCCTCTCTGTTTACCATTGGATGACCAGTGACTTGTGATATCATCTCTGTTCATCATTTGATGACCAGTGACTTGTGATACCCTCTCTGTTCACTATTGGATGACCAGTGACTTGTGATACCCTCTCTGTTTACTATTGAGTGACCAGTGACTTGTGATGCCCTGTCTGTTCACAGATGAGAGGAATTTCCAGCATCTTGTCTCAACCAGGCCGGCTGTTGATGCGAACTCCCCCTTCTGATGGACACTTGGGTAAGCTAGGCTGTAGCTGGTGTTAGAGCATGCATTGCTGGGTGATCTTAGAAATCTAGTGTTCTCTATGAGATAGATAGACAAACAGACAGACAGAAAACATAGAGAGACAAAGATCTTGCACAAACATTGTAGAGCTGTCTTTCATACTTGTAGTAGCGTTTGTTATCTATCTGAGTCATATATGTTGTTAGAGGAAACAATATCCTTCATCTTTGTTGTCCTACATGTTGTGGAAGGAAACAGTTTCCTTCCTCTTTGATGTCATTATGTTGTGGAAGAAAACCATATCCTTTCTCTTTGATGTCATATATGTTGTAGAAGTAAACAGTTTGCTTCCACTTCCATGTCATATATATTATGGAAGGAAACAGTTTCCTTCATCGTTGTTATCATATATGTTGTGGAAGAAAACATTATCCTTCCTCTTTGATTTCATTATGTTGTGGAAGAAAACAGTATCCCTTATCTTTGATGTCATATATGTTGTGGAAGAAAACAGTATCCCTTATCTTTGATGTCATATATGTTGTGGAAGAAAACAGTATCCCTTATCTTTGATGTCATTATGTTGTGGAAGAAAACAGTATCCCTTATCTTTGGTGTCACATATGTTGTGGAAGGAAACAGTTTCCTTTCTCTTTGATGTCATTTGTGTTGTGGAAGGCAACAGTTTACTTCATCTTAGATGTCATTTATGTCATGGAAACAGTATCATATATGATGCCTGTCACCGAAAACAGCTGTCTGCTCACAGCTGTATCTGTCTATCACTGCCAACATTGACTCCATGCTTACAGCTGTGTCTGTCTATCACTGCCAACATTGACTCCATGCTCACAGCTGTATCTGTCTGTCACTGCCAACATTGACTCCATGCTCACAGCTGTGTCTGTCTATCACTGCCATCATTGACTCCATGCTCACAGCTGTGTCTATCTGTCACTGCCAACATTGACTCCATGCTCACAGCTGTGTCTGTCTGTCACTGCCAACATTGACTCCATGCTCACAGCTGTGTCTGTCTATCACTGCCAACATTGACTCCATGCTCACAGCTGTATCTGTCTATCACTGCCAACATTGACTCCATGCTTACAGCTGTATCTGTCTATCACTGCCAACATTGACTCCATGCTCACAGCTGTGTCTATCTGTCACTGCCAACATTGCCTCCATGCTCACAGCTGTGTCTATCTGTCACTGCCAACATTGACTCCATGCTCACAGCTGTGTCTATCACTGCCAACATTGACTCCATGCTCACAGATGTATCTGTCTGTCACTGCTAACATTGACTCCATGCTTACAGCTGTGTCTGTCTGTCACTGCCAACATTGACTCCATGCTCACAGCTGTGTCTGTCTGTCACTGCCAACATTGACTCCATGCTCACAGCTGTATCTGTCTATCACTGCCAACATTGACTCCATGCTCACAGTTGTATCTGTCTGTCACTGCCAACATTGACTCCATGCTCACAGCTGTATCTGTCTGTCACTGCCAACATTGACTCCATGCTTACAGCTGTATCTGTCTGTCACTGCCAACATTGACTCCATGCTCACAGCTGTGGCTGTCTATCACTGCCAACATTGACTGTTTGCTCACAGCTGTATCTGTCTGTCACTGCCAACATTGACTCCATGCTTACAGCTGTGTCTGTCTGTCACTGCCAACATTGACTCCATGCTTACAGCTGTATCTGTCAGTCACTGCCAACATTGACTCCATGCTTACAGCTGTATCTGTCTGTCACTGCCAACATTGACTCCATGCTCACAGCTGTTTCTATCTGTCACTGCCAACATTAACTCCATGCTTACAGCTGTATCTGTCTGTCACTGCTAACATTGACTCCATGCTCACAGCTGTATCTGTCTGTCACTGCCAACATTGACTCCATGCTCACAGCTGTGTCTGTCTGTCACTGCCAACATTGACTCCATGCTTACAGTTGTGTCTGTCTGTCACTGCCAACATTGACTCCATGCTCACAGTTGTATCTGTCTGTCACTGCCAACATTGACTCCATGCTCACAGCTGTGTCTATCACTGCCAACATTGACTCCATGCTCACAGCTGTGTCTGTCTGTCACTGCCAACATTGACTGTTTGCTTACAGTTGTGTCTGTCCGTCACTGCCAACATTGACTCCATGCTTACAGCTGTATCTGTCTATCACTGCCAACATTGACTCCATGCTTACAGCTGTGTCTGTCTGTCACTGCCAACATTGACTCCATGCTCACAGCTGTGTCTGTCTATCACTGCCAACATTGACTCCATGCTCACAGCTGTGTCTGTCTATCACTGCCAACATTGACTCCATGCTCACAGCTGTGTCTGTCTGTCACTGCCAACAGTTACTCCATGGTTACAGCTGTATCTGTCTGTCACTGCTAACATTGACTCCATGCTCACAGCTGTGTCTGTCTGTCACTGCCAACATTGACTCCATGCTCACAGCTGTATCTGTCTATCACTGCCAACATTGACTCCATGCTCACAGCTGTATCTGTCTGTCACTGCCAACATTGACTCCATGCTCACAGCTGTGGCTGTCTATCACTGCCAACATTGACTCCATGCTTACAGCTGTATCTGTCTATCACTGCCAACATTGACTCCATGCTTACAGCTGTGTCTGTCTGTCACTGCCAACATTGACTCCATGCTTACAGCTGTATCTGTCTGTCACTGCCAACATTGACTCCATGCTCGCAGCTGTGTCTGTCTGTCACTGCCAACATTGACTCCATGCTCACAGTTGTGTCTGTCTGTCACTGCCAACAGTGACTCCATGCTCACAGCTGTATCTGTCTGTCACTGCCAACAGTGACTCCATGCTCACAGATGTATCTGTCTGTCACAGCCAACATTGACTCCATGCTCACAGATGTATCTGTCTGTCACTGCCAACATTGACTACATGCTTACAGCTGTGTCTGTCTGTCACAGCCAACATTGACTCCATGCTCACAGCTGTGTCTGTCCGTCACTGCCAACATTGACTCCATGCTCACAGCTGTGTCTGTCTGTCACTGCCAACATTGACTCCATGCTCACAGTTGTGTCTGTCACAGCCAACATTGACTCCATGCTCACAGATGTATCTGTCTGTCACTGCCAACATTGACTACATGCTTACAGCTGTGTCTGTCTGTCACAGCCAACATTGACTCCATGCTCACAGCTGTGTCTGTCCGTCACTGCCAACATTGACTGTTTGCTCACAGATGTATCTGTCTATCACTGCCAACATTGACTCCATGCTCACAGCTGTATCTGTCTGTCACTGCCAACATTGACTCCATGCTCACAGATGTATCTGTCTATCACTGCCAACATTGACTCCATGCTCACAGATGTATCTGTCTGTCACTGACAACATTGACTCCATGCTCACAGTTGTGTCTGTCCGTCACTGCCAACATTGACTGTTTGCTCACAGATGTATCTGTCTATCACTGCCAACATTGACTGTTTGCTCACAGCTGTATCTGTCTATCACTGCCAACATTGACTGTTTGCTCACAGCTGTATCTGTCTATCACTGCCAACATTGACTGTTTGCTCACAGCTGTATCTGTCTATCACTGCCAACATTGACTATTTGCTCACAGTTGTATCTGTCTATCACTGCCAACATTGACTGTTTGCTCACAGTTGTGTCTGTCTATCACTGCCAACATTGACTGTTTGCTCACAGTTGTGTCTGTCTATCACTGCCAACATTGACTCCATGCTCACAGCTGTATCTGTCTGTCACTGCCAACATTGACTGTTTGCTCACAGTTGTGTCTGTCTATCACTGCCAACAGTGACCTAGTGCTGACAGTTGTGTCATGTTTTATCTCACCTGCCAGGGACAATTGCTGGTGGTTCGGTGTACACACCTTGCAGTGTTGACAGCAAGAATGCCTCCCTGACACCAATGTAAGTCACTGACCTCTTAACCTAACCTTTCCTTTTTTACTGACTATTTTAATTGTGTGTGTGTGTGTGTGTGTGGATCTTGACTCAAATCATTTGCTACTGCAGGGAAAATGGAACATCTCACTCCCACCTACTGACTAGTGACAGTGAGAGTGTGGTACATCCACTTATTGTCTGGTAACAGTGAGAGTGTGGTACATCCACTTATTGTCTGGTGACAGTGAGAGTGTGATACATCCACTTATTGTCTGGTGACAGTGAGAGTGTGGTACATCCACTTATTGACTGGTGACAGTGAGAGTGTGGTACATCCACTTATTGTCTGGTGACAGTGAGAGTGTGGTACATCCACTTATTGTCTGGTGACAGTGAGAGTGTGGTACATCCACTTATTGTCTGGTGACAGTGAGAGTATGGTACATCCACTTATTGTCTGGTGACAGTGAGAGTGTTGTACATCCACTTATTGTCTGGTGACAGTGAGAGTGTGGTACATCCACTTATATTTTGGTGACAGTGAGAGTATGGTACATCCACTTATTGTCTGGTGACAGTGAGAGTGTGGTACATCCACTTATTGTCTGGTTACAGTGAGAGTGTGGTACATCCACTTATTGTCTGGTGACAGTGAGAGTATGGTACATCCACTTATTGTCTGGTGACAGTGAGAGTATGGTACGTCCACTTATTGTCTGGTGACAGTGAGAGTATGGTACATCCACTTATTGTCTGATGACAGTGAGAGTGTGGTACATCCACTTATTGTCTGATGACAGCGACAGTCTAGCACTCCCACTTACTGTCTGGTGACCTTGACAGTATAACACATCCACCTACTATCTAGTGACAGTATATCATATCCATCTACTATCTAGTGACAGTATAACACATCCACCTACTATCTAGTGACAGTATAACACATCCACCTACTATCTAGTGACAGTATAACACATCCACCTACTATCTAGTGACAGTATAACACATCCACCTACTATCTAGTGACAGTATAACACATCCACCTACTATCTAGTGACAGTATAACACATCCACCTACTATCTAGTGACAGTATAGAACATCCACCTACTATCTAGTGACAGTATAACACATCCACCTACTATCTAGTGACAGTATAACACATCCACCTACTATCTAGTGACAGTATAGAACATCAACCTACTATCTAGTGACAGTATAACACATCCACCTACTATCTAGTGACAGTATACCACACCCACCTACTATCTAGTGACAGTATAGCACATTAACCTACTATCTAGTGACAGTATAGCACATCCACCTACTATATAGTGACAGTATAGAACATCTACCTACTATCTAGTGACAGTATAGCACATCCACCTACTATCTAGTGACAGTATAGCACATCCACCTACTATATAGTGACAGTATAGCACACCCACCTACTATCTAAAGACAGTATAACACATCCAACTACTATCTAGTGACAGTATAGAACATTCACCTACTATCTAGTGACAGTATAGTACATCCACCTACTATATAGTGACAGTATAGCACATCCACCTACTATCTAGTGACAGTATAGCACATCCACCTACTATATAGTGACGGTATAGCACATCCACCTACTATATAGTGACAGTATAACACATCCACCTACTATCTAGTGACAGTATAACACATCCACCTACTATATAGTGACAGTATAACACATCCACCTACTATCTAGTGACAGTATAGCACATCCACCTACTATATAGTGACAGTATAACACATCCACCTACTATCTAGTGACAGTATAGCACATCCACCTACTATATAGTGACAGTATAACACATCCACCTACTATCTAGTGACAGTATAGCACATCCACCTACTATCTAGTGACAGTATAACACATCCACCTACTATCTAGTGACAGTATAACACACCCACCTACTATCTAGTGACAGTATAACACACCCACCTACTATCTAGTGACAATATAGCACATCCACCCACTATCTAGTGACAGTATAACACATCCACCTACTATCTAGTGACAGTATAACACATCCACCTACTATCTAGTGACAGTATAACACATCCACCTACTATATAGTGACAGTATAGCACATCCACCTACTATCTAGTGACAGTATAACACATCCACCTACTATATAGTGACAGTATAGCACATCCACCTACTATATAGTGACAGTATAACACATCCACCTACTATCTAGTGACAGTATAACACATCCACCTACTATATAGTGACAGTATAACACATCCACCTACTATCTAGTGACAGTATAGCACATCCACCTACTATATAGTGACAGTATAACACATCCACCTACTATCTAGTGACAGTATAGCATATCCACCTACTATATAGTGACAGTATAACACATCCACCTACTATCTAGTGACAGTATAACACATCCACCTACTATCTAGTTACAGTATAACACACCCACCTACTATCTAGTGACAGTATAGCACATCCACCTACTATCTAGTGACAGTATAACGCACCCACCTACTATCTAGTGACAGTATAGCACATCCACCTACTATCTAGTGACAGTATAGCACATCCACCTACTATCTAGTGACAGTATAACACATCCACCTACTATATAGTGACAGTATAACACACCCACCTACTATCTAGTGACAGTATAGCACATCCACCTACTATATAGTGACAGTATAGCACATCCACTTACTATCTAGTGACAGTATAACACACCCACCTACTATCTAGTGACAGTATAGCACATCCACCTACTATATAGTGACAGTATAACACATCCACCTACTATCTAGTGACAGTATAGCACATCCACCTACTATCTAGTGACAGTATAACACACCCACCTACTATCTAGTGACAGTATAGCACATCCACCTACTATCTAGTGACAGTATAGCACACCCACCTACTATATAGTGACAGTATAGTACTGTTGCGTCTGCGCCTATCCTAACTTAAAATAACATTAAGCCAGTACTTCTTAGTAGAGTATCTGTGTTCTCAGCGAAAATATACTTATTTGTTTGCCCTGCAGGCATCTCCTTAGTACAGGAAACACATCTTTATAACTAAAGATAATTTTTGTTAATGGATTATATTATTCAGAAATATACTTCAAGATTCACAGATTGAACTGATCACTTAGAATATTTTTCCTTGTCTGTCACACATCAGATCAGTGCCAAGACCAATTCATCTGCACAAGAGTGAGTAGAACGTCTTGGTCTTACAGCTCCACCTAATCAGGGTAGTCTTAGACATCTATACCATAATGAGACAGTCTTAGATGTCTGTGCATGAGTGGGATCATTGAAAGCACCCTTCTAATGACAGGCTGCCAGCAACATACACGGGGAATTCCCTAGACCTAACTTCATGAGACTGTCCCAGTTATGATTGATGGTTGTCTCTGATGTGTCCTGCAGAAGATACCATGTGGTGTCTCCCTCCACTAGCTGGGCACCCTTACAGTCTTGCCTCCAGCTCATTGGTTGTTGCACTACTGCTGTAAGGCTTTTGCCTTGTTCTTATGTACGCTTTCATTGTGTTCACTGTCCTCTTCTATCAGCATTCATCATTACCTCTAAAGCTTTCAGCATTCATCATTACTCCCCCCCCCCCCACCTTTTTTTCTCTCTACCCAACCCTCTATCAGCATTCATCATTACCTCTAAAGCTATCAGCTATCAGCATTTCACTCCACCACCCCCCCCCCCCCCCCAACCCTCTATCAGCATTCATCATTACCTCTAAAGCTATCAGCATTTCACTCCACACCCCCCCCCACCTCCCCCCAACTCTCTATCAGTATTCATCATTACCTGTAAAGCTATCAGCTGTCAGCATTTCACTTCCCCCCCCCCAACTCTCTATCAGTATTCATCATTACCTGTAAAGCTATCAGCTGTCAGCATTTCACCCCCCCCCCCCCCAACTCTCTATCAGTATTCATCATTACCTGTAAAGCTATCAGCTATCAGCATTTCACCCCCCCCTCCCCCTCCCCCTCTCTATCAGTATTCATCATTACCTGTAAAGCTATCAGCTATCAGCATTTCACCCCCCCCCTCCCCCTCCCCCTCTCTATCAGTATTCATCATTACCTGTAAAGCTATCAGCTATCAGCATTTCACCCCCCCCTCCCCCTCCCCCCTCTCTATCAGTATTCATCATTACCTGTAAAGCTATCAGCTATCAGCATTTCACCCCCCCCCTCCCCCCCCTCTCTATCAGTATTCATCATTACCTGTAAAGCTATCAGCTATCAGCATTTCACCCCCCCCCCTCCCCCCCCCCCCCTCTCTATCAGTATTCATCATTACCTGTAAAGCTATCAGCTATCAGCATTTCACCCCCCCCCCTCCCCCTCCCCCCTCTCTATCAGTATTCATCATTACCTGTAAAGCTTCATCAGCCTTTCACTCCCCCCCCCCCCTTCCCCAATAGCCTTCTTTCAGCATTTATCATTGTCTGTAAAACTATAATCTCTTTATGGTTGGTTTTGTTCCTGTGTTGCCAGTTACATTTTTGTGATGTTGACACTTTATTGTTTGCTGTTTCTGTTTTTTGTTTATAAGTTTTCATCATCTGTTTGATAACGACACAAAGTTCCAACATTCAAGACTTGGCTGTCACTAAAGTTGATGTCTTGTTTCCAGGTCACCTGTTTCTATCACTCGGTGACATTCTGTGCATTGACTGATTAACGAACATCATTAACACTATACTTGTGTGCTGACACTCTCAGTAGCTGTCATCGTATTATCATCATCATGTGGCAGGTGGGCAAGTGAAGTTCAATACTGCATACCTTACCCGACAATCAGCCTGATAGTTGACAGTCTGACAGGTGTGTTTATCAGCCAATCACACATGTCTTCCCTGCTTGCCGTTGTCACAAGTAAAGGCAGCCTCAGTCCTAACCCTGACAACAAGGACTCACCTGTTGGTGTAGTCTTGTCTGACCTGGTCAGGAGATTCTTCCAAGAAATCGAAGTGAGACTGCATGTCTGTATAACATAACTACCGATTCCATAGCCAGCCACAGCTGACACTGCGAGCAATAGCTGGAAGAGGTGGGTAGAGCATCAGGCTGGCAACTTTACCTTCAAGATCATTTTCATCCGTTTCCTGTGGCTTGGCCCAGCTGTAGTTGTGTGTTTCTGAAAATATTCTGGCTTACAGAGGCTTTGATCCCATGACAGCCAAGTCAGCAGGCAAAATAGACACCTCACTCATCTCTGGTTGACATAGTTTATGTATTTTTGTTGTAATCATTTTGTGCAGCAGATTGTCACACAGATGGACATTTGTCACGTAGTGTGTGTTGGATTTTGTTGATGAGATTCTTTCATTGATGTTTATTATTACCCCTTCTGAAATAGAAGAATGTCCTGCAGTCTCTGACTTGTGTGCTTGATGGTGTGTATGTGTGTGTTTGCAGGTTTGCAGTATATCGTGTCTCAGTTGTCACATAATTGTGAGAATTTGTCCCCGCACCTCTACATACACTGTATGTCTGACGCTAACATGATTGCATACCTGGAAGTAAAGCATGATGAGGCACTTCTATGCCACCTTCGAGGTCTAGATGGGAGACATTATTATAACCAGCTTCTCATGAAATCAGGGCTGCTGTGTTGGAGGACTTAGCACGCATGGGAATGCCCAACATGCAATTACGTCGCTTGTGATCAAATAACAAGAACACTGGCTGGTCTTGATTTTGTGTGTGTTCCATCTTTTCTGTGAGGGTGTGCGTTCCATCTTTTCTGTGAGTAGTTCCAAACCATATTCCATGACTGTAGTGATCCTTTTATTGGTAGTCTAGACTCTTGTTCGTTCTGGTGCCGTGTTCGTTGGTGCCGTCACTTTCAACGCATTGAGTCTTTTTCACATCAGTAATTCCAGCTGTTAATCCTCCGACGTAATCAGTCAGCTGCAAATGCAGTTGACAACACGAGGCGGTCATGGGCACAACAGTGGGAAAAACATTGCACTCGAAATCTACAGCTCACAGAGTCGCATCAAGCATTTAGTTCAGTAGCTGGGCCATGGAACCTTTGGACTCCTGGTCCAGAAATGGAGATTTTACATCACCAAACACATGGCTAGAAACATACAACTTGTCGCAGTGTTAGTGATCATGCTGGTATTCACCATGTTGGTCCTCTTCCATACTGTATTTCAAAGTCAGGTTGCTGTGGTATCATTCCTAGATATTTGAGTGAGTTCTCACTTCGTGTTACCGCCATTTGTTGTGATGTTCAGAACCCCGTCTCTTCTGCTTTTCTTACAGACCCTGCCGTGTGGCTTTGGTAGTTGTGTCTATCCAAAACCTTTTGTCTCGTGTACTTTCAGTCAGCTCTGACACAGATGATCCTCCATGCCGTGTGGGTTTGGTAGTTATGTCTATCCACAACCTTCTGTCTTGTGTACTTCTAATCAACACTGACACAGATGATCCTCCATGCCGTGTGGGTTTGGTAGTTATGTCTATCCACAACCTTCTGCCTCGTGTACTTTCAGTCAGCTCTGACACAGATGATCCTCCATGCCGTGTGGGTTTGGTAGTTATGTCTATCCACAACCTTCTGTCTCGTGTACTTTCAGTCAGCTCTGACACAGGTGATCCTGCATCCCATGATGTCAAACTGACCAACACCTTGGTCTCTCTCTACCTCTCCTCCCCTCCAGCTTCCTTACTGTCACGATTTACTCCAGTTGTCTCCTTCTCATCTCACGACCAAAGAATGTAGATTGTCTCTTTCTGATGTGGGCAATCAGTTTTCTACGTGAGTCAGTTTATTTCAAGTCTTCATGACTCTCTTGATCTGTCCAGGGTATTCTCATCATGAGTCTATCAAGCCACATATCCACAGCTTCCAAATCAGTGGTCTCTATTTTAGTAACTGTCCGTGTTTCACATCCGTATATCAATATAGAATTGATTTAGCTTTTAAGAATTCGCTTTCTCGTCTCAACTGACAAAGAAAAATTGCATAAAATTTTCTTCATTTTGTAAAATGCTGCCTTTGCTTGAGCTATTCGACATGAAACTTCTTTAATACATCTTCCTTCTGATGTTATTATGGTACCCAAGTACTTGAACATTTCACCTTGCCTGCGCCTCGTCTCTAGCAGTTCTATTGTTTAAACAACGAAAACTGCACAATACCGCTGCTTTATCTTTGGTTGATGATAGAACCTGTTTCCTCTCATCACTCGCCTACCTTGTCTACCGCCGTCTACAGTTCTGACGACATTTCTGTTCTAGTTCTACCCTGTCTGAAGACTCAGACATTGTCAGCAAAAGACGACATTTCCATTCTAGTTCTACCCTGTCTGTAGACTGAGACATTGTCAGCAAAAGACGACATTTCTATTCTAGTTCTACCCTGTCTGTAGACTAAGACATTGTCAGCAAAAGACGACATTTCTATTCTAGTTCTTCCCTGTCTGTAGACTGAGACATTGTCAGCAAAAGACGACATTTCCATTCTAGTTCTACCCTGTCTGTAGACTAAGACATTGTCAGCAAAAGACGACATTTCTATTCTAGTTCTACCCTGTCTGTAGACTACGACATTGTCAGCAAAAGACGACATTTCTATTCTAGTTCTTCCCTGTCTGTAGACTGAGACATTGTCAGCAAAAGACGACATTTCTATTCTAGTTCTACCCTGTCTGAAGACTCAGACATTGTCAGCAAAAGACGACATTTCCATTCTAGTTCTACCCTGTCTGTGGACTCAGAAATTGTCAGCAAAGGACGACATTTCTATTCTAGTTCTACCCTGTCTGTAGACTAAGACATTGTCAGCAAAAGACGACATTTCTATTCTTGTTCTACCCTGTCTGTAGACTAAGACATTGTCAGCAAAAGACGACATTTCTATTCTAGTTCTACCCTGTCTGTAGACTAAGACATTGTCAGCAAAAGACGACATTTCTATTCTAGTTCTACCCTGTCTGTAGACTAAGACATTGTCAGCAAAAGACGACATTTCCATTCTAGTTCTACCCTGTCTGTGGACTCAGACATTGTCAGCAAAAGACGACATTTCTATTCTAGTTTGACCCTGTCTGTAGACTGAGACATTGTCAGCAAAGGACGACATTTCTGTTCTAGTTCTACCCTGTCTGTGGACTCAGACATTGTCAGCAAAAGACGACATTTCCATTCTAGTTCTACCCTGTCTGTAGACTAAGACATTGTCAGCAAAAGACGACATTTCCATTCTAGTTCTACCCTGTCTGTGGACTCAGACATTGTCAGCAAAAGACGACATTTCTATTCTTGTTCTACCCTGTCTGTAGACTGAGACATTGTCAGCAAAAGACGACATTTCTATTCTTGTTCTACCCTGTCTGTAGACTGAGACATTGTCAGCAAAAGGCATTTCCCCAGTAGCCCCTGTCTCTGTTGTGGCTATCTTGACTGTGTACACACTGTGAAGCTCGGGGGAACGTGGTAGATCCCTGTGGGATCCTGTCCCATAGCTGTGTGAGTTAAACACTCAATAATTGTTACAATAATATACACATCATTTTGAGATAAGACAGTATGGAAGTTACAGCTGTCCGTGACTTTCTCTGTGTGTGCTAAATCTGCTGGAATGCAGTCTGTAGGATTAGGTGCTTTAGGGTCAGAACCAAACAGCTACCCGTACACACGTCGGCAACACGGCTTAACCGTATAACCAGAGCGAATTTGTATTTGGAAAGGATTCAGAATTGGGCACTCGACATAATCTAACAGTCTGCCCTTCTAGCCTGAAATCTTACACATATTAGTCCATTCATACATTTTTTAGTGTGTAATAATACACTTCGACAAAAACGAATTATTACTTACAAACACTTGAATATCTTGGAATTATATCTTTTCTTTGTATTAGCTTGACTTCATTCATCACTGTTTTTGTCACTTTTTTGAATTACTACGTGTCTGCGTGATATAGGCGCCGGGACATGAGAGCTCGGGTCTTTAGACCCCACATAATCTATTTGTTGATGATGGCTTATTTGAAACATCAGTACGGCGACTTCCTGTGGCTTCTAATCAAATAAATAGAGATAACAATCTTCCTTGACAATACCACCGTGTCTGCGTCTGCCCTAACTTGGAATAACAGTAAGCCAGCACTTTATTTCAGAGTGCACGTGTTACCAGGTAAGACAGAAATTTGTTTCCTGGCTAAAAATAACATCACAGGTTTGGGGTCAAATAGACTATCTGGGGTGCCCCCGGGGGGCTGGGGTGTCTGGGAATTTGTTCACATAGTTGCTGGAACCTTGGGGGGAGGGGGTGTCTGGGAATTTGTTCACATAGTTGCTGGAACCTTGGGGGGGGGGGGAAGGGGTCTGGGAATTTGTTCACATAGTTGCTGGAACCTGGGGGGGGGGGGGGCCGTCTGGGAATTTGTTCACATAGTTGCTGGAACCTTTGGGGGAGGGGGTGTCTGGGAATTTGTTCACATAGTTGCTGGAACCTTTGGGGGGGGGGGGGGTCTGGGAATTTGTTCACATAGTTGCTGGAACCTTGGGGGGGAGGGGGTGTCTGGGAATTTGTTCACATAGTTGCTGGAACCTTGTGGGGGGGGGGGGGGGCGGCGTCTAGGAATTTGTTCACATAGTTGCTGGAACCTTGGGGGGGGGGGGGGCGTCTGGGAATTTGTTCACATAGTTGCTGGAACCTTGGGGGGGGGGGGCGTCTGGGAATTTGTTCACATAGTTGCTGGAACCTTGGGGGAGGGGGTGTCTGGGAATTTGTTCACATAGTTGCTGGAACCTTGGGGGGGGGGGGGGTCTGGGAATTTGTTCACATAGTTGCTGGAACCTTGGGGGGGGAGGCGTCTGGGAATTTGTTCACATAGTTGCTGGAACCTTGGGGGGGAAGGGGCGTCTGGGAATTTGTTCACATAGTTGCTGGAACCTTGGGGGGAGGGGGTGTCTGAGAATTTGTTCACATAGTTGCTGGAACCTTGGGGGGGGGGGGGGGTCCTGGGAATTTGTTCACATAGTTGCTGGAACCTTGGGGGGGGGAGAGTTGAGCCCTCCCCCCCCCCCTCTAATTTGCTGTTGTTGTGTGGGTGGAGGCCCCGCCTGCCCCTGATAACTGTAAGAAGACTAAGAATCCCTTTATAACCTTGTCAAGAAATTGTCTTTACGATTAATTGCTGATACATTTGATGATATTTCAAGTATTTTGTTTTATGTACTTGCTGTTCACAACAATAAAAATAAGGATAGAGTAATAATAAAATAGCAGTAATATGTTGAATGGCAAATAAATATAGTAATTTACCTCTTGAAATAAAATAAAATGTATGAACAAATACTTTGAAAGATGATATCTAAACATGGTTAAAACTAATTTCAGATATATAACCTATTTGACGATCCCTGAAGCCTTTCATTTGTAGATTCAATAGATGTTGTGATAAAAATACTGGATCAGGCATGATCGTAAACGAATTGCTAACTGACGGCAGTCTCCGTAATAAATACAGGATGATAGAGTGGTAGTCAGAGATTTGAACCTAAGCTTATAAAGCTAAGGCCAAACTTTCTCTGTGCCTCAGATTGGGGGTGCTACGCTGAGCTGAAAGGAAGAATAAATAACTGTATATGAATGGTAAACTGATCAATATCCCTTGTGCTTATCGAGTGATGCTAAATCAAACTTGGCCGTTGCAGCTACGTCTTTAAATGGCCAGCAACCGTTAATGCAAACCTGATGACAATCAGCCTTGCTATATAGTGTCTACAGAGTAGTCATCAACTTTTCTCAGACCGCAAACTTGCGGCTAAATGTGCTCCGCTATCAAGTCTGGAAGTTAATACCAGATACAATTTCTGTAGGATAACCACAAACTCAAGGGTACCAATGTTTTCTTGACTTCTGAGGGGCTTGGGTCTAGTCGTTCCCAAAACTCATTTCGTTCTTCTTAAGAGCTGTGATTTACGAAACGGTCTGCTGATTCTGATCTGCTTTTGTGAAGCTGCGATTGACCAAACGGTCTACTGATTCTGATCTGGCTCAGTAAAAATGTCGACTTGTTGTTTAGATATCTGAACGGCATATAAGATGTGTGGAGTTAGGTTTTAGTGAAGAAGAGGTCTATTCTCGGCTGCTTTCGACTCCATTCCATTCTTCATGCCATGTATTCTTTTAACCTTTTTCCTTCTTCTTATTCCTCATCCTGTATTCTTTGTAGCTCTTATCTAGCTTTTTCTGTTCCATGTTGTTCCCCTTTCCCTTCCGGGGTACGTGCGTTTGTTGTTGTGTTCGTGTGTGTGTTACATAGCTGTAGTGACCAGGCAGGCAGCGGTTACGGCGATCATGACGCCTGGCTCCTGTGTGAAATCAAATGTGTTGAACAGGCTTGCCAGTTTCCCACAACGCTTGCGCGTTTTCTTCTTCTTTAATGGGTTGATGTATTTAATACCCTTATGTTCACAGGCATAGGGACCAGAGCCTAGAGGCCCAGTTTCCTTAACTCCTCCCTCCCCTCCCACGCTTAATTTTTTTGGGGGTGAGGGGGGAGGGTTATTTTATGCCTATAAAATGTAACCAACTACCAACCCCACTGATGATACAAACCCCGCCATTTGTCTGTCTTTTCTTGGGTATTTGTTGACCGGTGTCTTTGTATTTGTTGGCCTATGTCGGTGTATTTTTTGACGAGTGTCCTGGGTATATGTTGACGAGTGTCCTAGGTATTTGTTGACCAGTGCCCGTGTATTTGTTGTCCGGGTTTTCCTTGATTCCTCGAACAGCATCTCACTGAGGAAGTATTCTCTCGTGTCAGTGATGCTCACATGTTCCTGTTCGGTTCCTTCCGTTAGGAAACCTCCCGGCCGCTCATCTAGATAACAACGTCTGGGATACTTCTGGAACTGTGAACTGTAGTCAAGGGGGTCGTGTGTTCATTGCCCATGTCTCTGCTACATACAGCTAGGAAGGGTAACTGCAACACTTGATCACACGTTCATGAATGTCTCACTCAGGTAAGTTTACCGCTCACGTTGGCGACCATGTATCTCCATACCCCACCATCTCCAACGACGTCGCGCGCTGAAACGTATTCTCGGCAACAAAAGGCTTACAGCAATAATTGCTCGAGGACTTCCTTATCTCCCCTTCCATAAATCCCTCTCTCTCAACATGCTTCCGTTTTTGGTTCTTATAAAACACCCAACACAACAACAGCAAGAACATAAACAGTAACAACAACATCAACAGTAACAGCAACGACAACAGCAACAACAAAGACAGACTACCCCATGTTGTTGTATGTAAAGAGTTGTCTTTCGTATGTTAGCTTCTTTAAGAATATTTGCATTACTCATTTTGGCTGGTCAGGGAATTTTCATGATTATTTTGTAAAACCGAAACTCTTGCGGCCTCCAGGGAAATGTTGGTTTGTATTAAATAGAACAGACTTCTCAAACAAAGATAGGAAGAGACGCCCCTTTGCACTGTAGAAATGGAACCTTGGAGAGACTCTAAGAGAACAACAGTATGGTGATTGTACATTACATGCCAGCGGAATCAAGACTATCAATGCATCAGTTCATGATTTCTTGGCAACAACATTCCTGACTGCATTCGATATTGGCTTTCCCTGCCGCCCTCTCCAGCCCCACCCGTTCGTTTGTGAGCGGTAGTGGGATCTAGACATTTGTTCTACCGCAAGTTGCTACTTAGTCCCGCTTTTAGGCGCTTCTCTCGGGTCACAGGGAAAACTTAATTTACGGAAGCTTTTCAGCGAGACACTGGTGCCCTGTGTGTTGTCAGGGCAAGATGGCACTCACATGTCGTTCTACATATGTTGTCACCCATTACCAGTGTCCTGTAGTGACAGTAGAATCACATTGGTTGTCTGTTGCAGTGAGTGCTTTCCTTGGCCGAGTTAGCTATAGACATAAACTGTATCTATCTATCTATCTATCTATCTATCTATCTATCTATCTATCTATCTATCTATCTATCTATCTATCTATCTATCTATCTATCTATCTATCTATCTA